>CM028346.1:9358694-9558499 GCA_016618105.1 Dendrobium huoshanense
TTCATTTTGGAAAGAAATCAAATAGGGTAATAAAGGGGGGTCGGTTGCATAGAGAAAGAGGGGCCAACTATTTCAATATGGGAGAGGGAACTTGGGAAAGACAATCAAGGGTTGCTTATTTTGGAATTGGATATTTGGAAAGATTTAATTTTAAAAACTTTACTAAAATAAAATTTGTATTTTAGGTAACAAATTCAAATAGATTTGAATTGTAAATTATTTGGGTTTCCTAAAACATAAAGATCTATTTAGGAAGGCTTTAATTGCAATCATTAATGGGGAAATTCATGCACTCTTAGCGTGTAACTTCTTAGTAGTTCCTTACGGGAACCGTTCTAGATGAATCTGCACCATTATAAAGTCACTAAAATCAAAAGTTTTAAATTTTCATTTAAGATCAGCATAAAGTTTATGAGCATTATTGCTCTTTTCAATATGGCGTGCAATATCTTTATAAATTTCATGCATATGCGATGCAAATGAGTGTGCGGACTCATAAATCCTATACTTAGAATACATGGGTATGAGATCTAGTGGCTATTTCGATTTAAACCCATAAATAATTTTAGAGGGATTTAGGCCAGTGGCATGGTTCTCAAAATTATTATAAGCAAACTCAGCTGTGGGGAGTATGGAATTCCAATCATTAATATTCTCACTTACAAGTGATCGTAACAAATTTCCTATGCTCCTATTGACTGCCTCGGTTTGACCATCAGTTTGTGGATGAAAGGATGTGGATAATTTCAATTTAGTGCCCATTTTCATTCAAAGGGTTTTCCAAAAATAACTGGTGAACTTGACATCCCTGTCTGATATAATAGTTTTGGGTAAACCATGTATTCAGTCGACCTCATTGACGAAAAGTTTAGCAATGTGGGAAGCGTCGAATGTCTTGGAGCAGGGTAGGAAATGGGCCAGCGAGGTCTCCGACGTGGAGTTCCTAAACAATAAATTCCCTAAGGGAGGTGCTAGAGATGCAAAGCGTCCAAGCTTTAAAAAGATAACAATCCACAAAAGGAAATCACCACGAGGCGTGTTCTGTATGTGCCTTGGAGAGAATAAGTCTCCTTGAAGTTGGGCATTCTTAATAGTTCCTTTTGATTTGATCAAATCCCACAACTTCAACTCTCATCTTAGTGGAAGTCAACATACGACGACTGAGAGCATCAGCAGCTTTATTGTTAACTCTCGCCTTGTGTCTAATGGTATAACTATACTCCTAGAGGAATTCAACCCATTAATCGTGATGTGCATTCAACTTATTTTATGAGTTTATATGATGCAGTGCCTCATGATCCGAGAAAATAACGAACTCTTGCGGGAGCAAGTTGTGTCGCCAATAACGAAGAGATTTAATCACTATATAGAACTCCTTGTCATTTGTGGAATAACGCTGCCGAATATCATTTAGTTTTTCACAGAAATAAGCTATAGGGTGACCTTCCTAGGATGGGACTCCTCCTATTCCAACCCCCGAAGCATCGCAGGTCACTTCGAAGACTTTGAAGAAATAAGGAAGTCTCATCACTGGGACTTCCACCATTCTCTTTTTAGTCTCATAAAAGGCTTTGGTGGTAGCCGAGGCCTAGTGTAAATCACCTTTCCTAAGACAATTAGTTATGGGAGATACAATGGTGCTGAAGTTTCAAATAATTCTTTTATAGAAGGTGGCTAGTCCATGGAAGCAGTGGATTTCCTGGATGTTCTGAGGAATCGGCCATTCTATAATGGCCCTCACCTTCTCGGGGTCTGCAGAGACCCCTTGGGATGAAATAATAAAGCCCATAAATATAACACGGTCTATAAGGAAGGTACATTTCTTGGAGTTGACATAAAGTTGTTCATTCTTTAAGACCTCACAAACTTGCTTTAAGTATTCCAAGTGCTAACTCGCCTACTTACTATAAATAAGAACATAGTCAAAGTAGACGACGACAAACTTCTCCATAAAATGTGCAACACTTGAGTCATGATCCTCATGAAAGTACTCGGGGCATTACTCAACTCAAAAGTGTTGCAACCAATGACCCCGAGTTTGAGATTTTGATGATGCCAAATCATGAGTGTTTTGGAACAACTTTTCATTGAATACTATTTTATTTGCTATTGTCCTTGAGTACTAACATTTCAGGAAGATCACAAGTGACTCAGGACGAAAGGAAGACTCAAGAAAGGGTAGATTAGGAGTATGAGTCAAACATTGTATTTTTCTATTTATTTTATTTTATTTTATTGAGTCTGGCCACAAAATGCATAAGAGTAAGAGCAACCATGCACACACACAGGGGGGTAGTTTGTTTTTTAAATATAAAGTGTCATAGAAATTCTTCTCTGTAGATCGTACTGTACGATTAGAGCTATGTGGACGATTCTGTGAATAGATCATACTGTACGAATATATTCGTACTGTACGATATGTTCAGATCCAAAACCCTAGCCGTAGTTTAATTTGAGTAAGTGATTTTTGTGCCGTTCGTACTGTACGAATGTGTTCGTACTGTACGATCCATTTTAATACTTACTTAAATTAACCCGTAATTAGTGCATGTAATCCAGGCCTAATTAATTTTTGAACATCGTACTGTATGATAGTAATCATACCATACGATGTACAGAGATGACATCTAATCGTCCAGACCATCGTCCTGTACGAATAAGTGTTTTGTGGATCGTACCGTATGATATTATATCGTACAGTACGAATTGTTTTTGAACTATTCGTACATCTTCGTACCAGGACGACGTCTGTTTATACATATCGTACTGTACGATGTTTCATCGTACTGTACGACCAGTACCGGCTACTTTTGAAATCAGAGGTTTTTGGAGACCATTTTTAGATGTCAATCATGTCCTTTTTCAGTAAGAATCACAGAGGGGGTGAATGTGGATAGAGAGGGATTCCAAGGGAGAGAGCTCTAGAGAAATTCTTGAGGGTTGAGAGAGGAAGGAGGAGGTGAGCGTTGTGAGGGAGAAGAGGTGTGAGGGAGATCACACGGTTGCTCCAAGCTTGCTGCATCTTGCTCCTCCTGTGGCCCTAGAAGGATTTGAGGGAGGATCTCCAAGGGAAAGGCTCTTCTACATCCGTTACCTCGAGGTTCTCTGTCTTCTCCAGGAGGGAGAAAAACGAGAAGGTTCTCTACCGTCGTCAGGAGGGCGAAAACAGAGTTTGGCACTCCGCCACGCCGGGTTAGTGAAAGGGAGGTTTGTAAAGGCTTCTTCGCTTTGCCGAGGGGGGCAAAAGGAGAACTATTTTGATAGTGAAAATCCTGGAGCGGAGGACTCCGGGGAGTGGACGTAGGTCATATTTTGACCGGACCACTATAAAAATTCTTGGTGTGTTTTTTCCTTATCGTCATTTACTTTTTACTTGCATTTAATTTTCATAACTATTGCGTGGTGAAATTTGTGGAAGAAAAATTGCTTAAAATTTTGTTGTAGAATTTCAAAAAAAAAAAAAAAAAAAAATTAGAACTCTTGTTTAGGGTTATTTTTATTAAGGAAAAGATTTTCACAATTCACCCCCCCTCTTGTTATTTAGTAATTATAGAAAGGTATGACTAACCACTCATAGAGACCGTCCTTGGTCTTGAAGGCAGTTTTCCAATCATCACCGGGTCAGATCCGGATTTGGTGGTATCCAATCTTGAGATTAATCTTAGAAAATAGAGTGGCGCCCGTCATCATATCAAGTATATCATCTAATATTTGATGGTGATCTTGTCGATAACACGGCTATCAACACACATTCATCAGGATCCATCCTTCTTAGGAATTAAGAAGAGCTGGTACAATGTAAGGACTAAGGCTTTCTTTGAAAAAACCTCATTGTAGTAACTCATCCACCTACTTCTTGAGTTAAGCATGTTGCGTGGGGTTCATGCGATAATGCACCAGGTTTGGAAGAGAGGCTCCAGGGATAAAATCTTTGGCATGTTGAATGCCTCTAAGTGGAGATAATTGATCCGAAAGATCATCAGGGAAGACATGAGCAAACTGACCAAGAATAGGTTGGACTTTCTAAGGGATTGGCTCGATAGACACAGTGGAAGTCTCACGACCGACTAAGGCATACAAGGGTGCATCTCTCTCTCTCTCTCTCTCTCTCTCTCTCTCTCTCTCTCTCTCTCTCTCTCTCTCTCTCTCTCTCTCTCTCTCTCTCTCTCTCTCTCTCTCTCTCTCTCTCTCTCTCTCTCTCTCTCTCTCTCTCTCGGACTAATGTAATATTGAGGATGACATTTTTTGAAGGTGGGAAGATTGTAATAGCTCAAATATTTGAAATATATTTATTTGAAAAATATATAAAAAAATTAAGTTGAGTGTTTGGCGTTGATTCGGTGAGTGTTGCAATGTTAGGCTATGAACATTATATATATTATCTCACCCATCTACTCCCTCACTTGGTTGCTTGTTAGAAAGAAATTGAAAGAGGTGAAGAAGATAGAGGATAGAGAAAAGATTTTGATCAAATTTTTTAATTATTTCTATTATAGATTTTATTCTATTTATTGCAAGTAACTAATCTCTTACTTTTATTTTAAGTGATTTTGAAAAATTATAGTATCTCCTTATTTCATAAGCTTTCTCCATGCAAATTTGGAAATGTTATAGATTTAATCATTGAGAAAAATTTCATATAATTTATCATATTTTAAACAAAGTATTAAATGATATCATAAACATAATATCATAACTCCACATGATATACGACTGATCTACGTGATTCACTTATTGTGAGTCATAAAGAGCTGGAGAATGATTGGAAGTTATGAGTCAGGGTGGCTGATTCACATGATTCCATGAGAGTTATAAGGAGTACATTTATTATGAGTTATAAGGGGCGACTGTTGGGAGTTATAAGAGAAGGAGCAAGATACTTTTAAGATATACTCATTAAATTTCTGAATGCTAATACTGACATTGCTACGAACATTATATTGATAATGTGACTATTGAACTATAGAAGGATAAATTGATACAAATAATCATTATAGACATTGATGCATATATTCAATAATGTGAACTATTTATTAAAGATTTATGGAGTTAAAAAATTAAATTTTAATTGATTGTAATTTTTTTTCATTATTGTAATCATTTGAAGTGAGATTATTTGTGTATATTTTCTTCTAGTCTTATTCAATGGAACTATAATTTCATTGAAAATTTTGAGCAATTTTGAATTAGTTGGCAATTCAAATCACAAGTTATGGTTTCTCTCTCTCTCTCTCTCTCTCTCTCTCTCTCTCTCTCTCTCTCTCTCTCTCTCTCTCTCTCTCTCTCTCTCTCTCTCACTCTCTCTCTAAAGTTATCCATAACAATCTTTATTTGTTGGCCAGTATATATAAAAATATGTTTTTTTAATCTAACACTTGGTGAAAATGGAGTTATAACATTTGTTTGTTAGTCCTTCTTTTGTATTACAATATTTCTAGATATGTTACATATAAGAGCCACAAAAGATATTATAAAATACTTATTATTTAATTGTGTTATTATAGCAGTTTATTGTGACACACAAAAGAGGTTTACATTTCACGTGAGATTATTTTTTAAAATTTTCTTGTAGTTCTTTGCAATGTAACTAGAGTTTTATTGAAAAAATTTGAGCAATTTTGAATTAGTTAACATTTCAAAATCACAAGTTTTTTTTTTCCTTCTTATTTTTCTCAAAACTTATCCATAACAATCTTTGTTTGTTGGCCAATATCTTTAAAAATATGTTTATTTAATCTAGCAATGGTTGAAAATGGAGCTTATGAAATTTGTTTGTTATTCCTTCATTTATATTACAATATTTGATAGATAAGTTACATATATAAGTGCCACAAAAGATATTGTAAAATACTATTTATGTGTTATTATAAGAACTTATTGTGACACACAAAAGAGGTTTAAATGGCATTTTCATTTTTTTTCTTCATCCATCATAATTTTCATATAAACGAAATCCATTTATGATCAAGTATGCAAGCTTTATCATGATTTTAATAATGATTTTATGGTTGAGCCATGAAACCCCACCATAGGATAAGTCCTAACAAATCTACATTTCAACTAAGTAAATTATTTCTATTCAGTTCAAAAAAAGTATAAGAGTACTTATAGATTATTTTGAGACATATTTAGTGAATTCTAAAAGCCATAGCTGTAAAAAAATAATAAAGGGAAGGGATGTTGTCCGCATGAAGCATGAGCCATCATGCATTTGGTTAAATGTTTGATCTTCAACTTCTTCACACACTTAAGATTGTTTTATGCATAATTCATCATCAAGTTTTCTTCCTTCTTCCATGTGAAGTCACTAGCTATAAATAGCTCTCTTGAACCCTCTTTAGGTATAATCCCCAATCATAATAATGTTCATTTTTATTCATCTAATTTTGATCTTGACATGAATTTTTCATTTACTACTTCATATCTTGATTAATTTTATAATTTAGACTTTAGATGATATGTCATGGGGATGTGGCAAATGGACTTGTGAACTAAAAGTTCAATCCTCATGTCTTAAAATATAATAATATTTTGTGAATTTTTTTAGAAAATTCTTATAATAAAATGACATTTTTTAAAACAACAACATCATCATCATCAAGCCCTTGTCCCACTATGTGGGGTCGGCTACATGAATCCTTTTTCTCCATTGTGTCATGTTAAAAGTCAAATTCTCATTTAAATCTAATAAAGGAAGATCATTTCTAATATTTTCTAACCAAGTCTTTTTTGGTCTACCTCTACCTTTCTTAATACAAGTCAAATCTAATACCTCAACTTTCCTATTCAAGTCATTGGAAGCCCTCCGTTTAATAATACCAAACCATCTAAGGTGACTATCGACTCAAGAAAAATGGCACGAATGCACGAATTTCACTTTGCAGTCATAAGATTCCATTTCCCATAAATTAGATTGTAGTTAACCAAATTTCCCCTGAGGGTAGTGTCAGGGTTTATAAATCTAGAGTTCTTACTTTATATGAGCGCAAGCACTCATAGTTAATTACCCCTCTTAACATGTAAGAGAGAACTCTTGATTAAGGATGATAAAATTTATGTAATTTTAGTCTCAATAGTAGGGGAAAGGGGGGTAAACCCGATTAAGATCCCATGGTTCAGTCGTCCCGGGTATACCGTAGTTTTTAGTCTACCAATATTAACAATCATTAACTGCGGTGTCAAGGAAATCTGATTAGCAGTCATCGGTTTCCTCTTAGGGACCCGAGTATACTAAAGTGGTTAAATATGTGTTTTAATTTTGTTAGGTGTTTTGAGGTTTACATATATTAGAATACCCATAAATTTATTTTGTATGAGATTTATGACTTCGTTTAGAAGTAACCAAGAAGTTTGATTTAGAGCGGGTCTTATGTCTTCTTTAAGAAGTAGCCCGGGCATTTAGATTTAGTTTGGGACTTACAACTTTCTACGCCTGAAGATTTGAATTTGGAATTAGGGCTTATTACTTTATTTATGAGTGGCCCAATGATGGGTCTTAAAACCTAACTCTATAGTGAGGTTTCCTGAAGGTTTAAATTATTTGGGTAGGACTTATGGCTTCCCTTAAGAAGTAGCCTGAAAAGCGGGTCTTACAACTTAATCCTTTTAGACTAAGATGCCAAAATGTTTGAATTTGATTGTTTGGGTTTTAGGTTCATTATAATTTATTTAGTAGTTTTCATAAAAATCTTGGGGCTTACGACTTCAATTAGAAGTTGCCGGGGTTTTAATTGGGATTTAGGAGTTAAGTCAATTTTACCTAAAACTTTCTTCTAAAATCAGGCTTACTGCTTTCCTTTGAAATTTTTTGGGTAGTGGGTCTTACAACCAAGTTCTTATAACCGAGGCTGCCCAAATGTTTAAATTTGATTGTTTGGAGATTTGTTCTGAACTTATTTGAGTTTGGTTGACTTCGTGATTTTGACACTTCAGAGTTTTGACACTGGCCTAGTGTTTTAGTTATTCTGTGCTCGTAGTCTTTTTTCTACTACAGTAGTCTAGTACTCTAACTGTTTTTAGCACTGTTGCTCTACCAGCTTTTTTGTACTTATCTTTTCTTACTTTTCAGTATTTTGTTCTAACTGCAATAATTAATTTCATTCAAATTATTTATGATGCACTGACTCCTCAATTATTTGTTTGCAGGTGTTTGCAACCAGTGGTTGCAGTAGTTGAGGCTTGCAGTTGTAGAGGATAGAGCCTACAAGATAGTTGTAGAAACTCATACAAGAGGGACATTAGAGAGCTTGCAAGGGAGTTAAGTTTGAGTGTGTTGAGTTGTTTGTATTATTATGAAGATTTTGAGAGCTTGAGTGATATTTTATTTAGAGAGTTTAAAGAGCTTTTGTTTTGGAGAGGTACAGTTTGTTTGAATTTGGAGAGTGTTGTTTGGAAAGCTTGTATGTACATTGAGTTAGTAAAAAATGTTGATTTCTTACAAACTACTTATGAAGATTAAATTACAAAAAATATTTTATCATAGAATGCGAGCTTGTGTTTTCAACAATTTTGATATAAAGTATTTGATTACAACTTCAAACTCTCAAGGTATTTTCTCTAAGGGAATTTTTTTATTTATTTATTTTTAAATTATTTTTACTTTCGACATGCAAGAAAGTTTCAAAGATTTGAGGAAGGGAATTTGCCTAAAAAAAGTAACAAAAGTTTTCCCTTAATGAAAAATTTATCATATTGACATTATTCATTCATATTGTAAGACTTGCACTTATGTAATACTATAGGTGTAGTTTTCTTAAATAGTTTTGTAGTTGAAGGTTGTAGAACCCCTTCTCATATAAATCAATGTTCCTTGAACAAATGCAACTCCAATGTAGGTCAAGCTTGTCAGTCCACTATTATCCTGTAGTTTGACACTACAAGCTTTTGTTACAAATCTCTATTAATCCATTTTACAATTAATTGACTACTCGACATTATAGTTCATCAAAAAATTCAATTGGTGAAAATGTTCTCCCATTTCAAATTCTTTCTTAGAGATTTATATATTTTTTTCATTTCCTAAGTCTAGAATTTTAAAGAAACTTTTAGCAGCCTCCCAGCGTCACCTCCCCACCAAAGGAGAAATCAGAACGGCCGTTGCCAGAATTTCTTCCTACCCGGACCTAAGGTCGACGGTGCAGGGTCTTCAATTTTACACCGTCCCACCAGGATTTAAGATCGACTGCGTGAGGTCTTAAATTTGGAACCATCCTGATCGGATCTAAGAAACAACAGCAAGGGCTCTTCAAATTTTAAGACAAACTACCGGGATTAAAAATCAATGGTGCAGGTCTTCGATATAAAACCATCCCAGTTAGACCTAAGGTACGACGGCTAGGGTCTTCAACACCTATTTAAATTTACATTTTTTCTCAATTCTTTCCCCTTCCTTTTATAATAATATATAAAAATAATATTATATTCTTTTTAATATGATTATATAATATATAATATTATGTTATCATATTATATTATATATACTATGTGATACCATGAAGGGGAGAGGGGCCGAAGAAGTGATGGTATAATCTCTGCACCTTCAACGAAGCAACGAAGCCGAACAGTAAGGAGCCGAAGAAGCAAGTCATGCAATCTATATTCCTCTCACAAAGCAAGGGAGTCAGACAACAATGAAGGAGAGGAAGAGTCGACGCATGTAGCCTTTTCCTCTCCATTGAAGGAGCGAAGTCAGATGGTGACGAGGGAGTTGAAGTCATACAGCCACAGGGAGTTGAAGAGGCGGCGCGTGCAATCTCTGCACCCAAAGAAACGGAGCCTAACAGTAATGATGCAAAGAGAAGATGAAGGGCAAACCTTATACCTCTTTTGTGAAGGAATGAAGTGCAACCACATCGTCAGAGTCCGAGGAGCAAGGCGAACGAGCATGTGTGAGTTCCTATCTTCGATTCTCTCTTTCTTTTTATCATGAATCAATGGTTATTGCACGAAGAGATGTGTCATTTAGGTGAGATGGGGTCGGCTTGGAGGTATGTCGGTTGCTTTGAAAAGATTTTTTTTTGTTATATATTTTTTTGTACAGTCAACAAATTGCCTCCCAACAAATTTGTTGTGGACTTTTACACAAAAAATTTGTTGTAAACTTTAATTGTGTGATTTCAACCTTTTAGATGGACTAATGAAAAATAACTCACATAAAAAGGTTTAAAAAATTTCAGCCTTTAGGCTTATTAAACTTGTGGATTTAGCTTGCCTCTTAAGTTTATGAGCATATGAAGTTTATAAAATTTGACTTTTAAGCTTGTTGAACTTTGTGGATCTAACTCGACCCTTAGGTTTATGAGCATAAAAGATTTTGGAGGTTCGACTCTTAGGCTTATTTAACCTCATGGGTTTAGCTCAACCCTTAGGTTTATGAGCATAGAAGATTTTGAAGGTTCGGCCCTTAGGCTTATTGAACCAATGGGTTTTAGCTCGACCATTAGGTTTATGAGCATAAGAGATTTTAAAGTTTGGCCCTTTGGCTTATTGAACTTTGTGGGTTTAGCTCGACTCTTAGGTTTATGAGCATAGAAGATTTCAAAGGTTCAGACCTTAGGCTTATTGAACCAATAGGATTTAGCTCGACCCTTTGGTTTATGAGCATATAAAATTTTGAAGTTTTGGCCCTTAGGCTTATTGAACTTCGTGGATTTTAACTCGACCATTAGGTTTATGAGCATATAAGATTTCAAAGGTTCGGCCCTTAGGCTTATTGAACTAATAGGATTTAGCTCGACCCTTAGGTTTATAAGCATTAAAAGTTTGGAAGTTTCAGCCCTTAGACTTATTAAACTTTGTGGATTTTAGCTCGGCCCTTAGGTTTATGAGGATAGAAGATTTCAAAGGTTCAGCCCTTAGGCTTATTGAACTAATAGGATTTAGCTTGACCCTTAGATTTATGAGCATAAAAAGTTTTGAAGTATCGGCCCTTAGGCTTATTAAACTTCGTGGATTTTAGCTCGACCCTTTGTTTTATGATCATATAGATTTTCAAGGTTCCCTTATTTTTATTTGGTAAAGGGGATAAAATTGCCTCATGTCTTTCTGGGAGGGGATTGAATTTATCTTCTGCATTGTAAGATATAATATAGAAATTTTCTCCTATCTTTCAAGAGGGGAGTGAATTTAATTTTCCTCCTTATAGGATAAATATAAAATTTGTTTCCTATCTTTCAGAAGGGAATTTTAGATAACTTTTTCCCGGTAGGCAGATTTTCATATATAACATATTTTTATGCATGATATTTCTTTACATATTGACCATTAATTGATGACATAGGTCTTTAACCATTTAGGTATATCAGTTGATAGGCACCGCCTTCATACACTATTTCAATAATGAAGGGTCCTTCCCAAATTGGGTCAAATTTACCGCCAAGGCGACTGTGAGGGATTAGAGGTCTTCGACGAACCAGAAAGAACTTACCTTGTTTGAGGCTTCTAGGACGAACCATTCTATCGTAGGCCCTAGTCATTTTTGCTCTATATGATTATAGACTTTATTGATCTTGAAGTCTAACTTCATCAAGAGCTTCAAGTTCCTCAAGTCGTAGAAGATAATTTTCTTCATTAGTTAATTCGTATTGAACAGTAATATGAAGAGATAGTAGCTCAACCTCGAGGGGTAATATTGCCTTGATTTCGAAAACTAATGAATATAGGGTGGCCTATGTTGCAATTTTATAAGTGGTATGATATGCCCAGAGAGCTTCTGTCAATTTATCATGCCACTCTCTCTTATTTTTAAAGAGAATTTTCTTGAGAAGCTTAACCAAAGTTTTATTAAATGCTTAGGCCAAACCATTGGCTCTTGGGTTGTATATCGATGAATAACGCTAGTCTATCTTATGACATTCTATAAATTGATAAATTTTGGCATTTTTAAAGGCAGTACTGACATAATTTGATGAGGTATGACAAAACGATAGACAATGTTATCTCGAAAGAATTTCATTACATTATTCTCTTTAACTTATCGTAAGGAAATTGCTTCAGCCCATTTTGAGAAGTAGTCGGTGGCAGCTAAAATGAACCGATGTCCTAAAGAAGATGGTGGTTTTATAGGACCTATTATATCAGTACCCCAGCTTTCAAATAGCCATGATGCTACTATAGGGTGTAGCGGATTGGAAGGTTGATGCATGATATTTCCATGCACTTGACATTAATGGAACTTTTTAGCATGGTCGATGCAATCTTGAACCATACTTGGCCAGTAGTATCCCATACGTTTGATTTTGATCTTCATTTTTGGTCTAGATTGGTGTGCACCACACAATCCTTCGTGAACTTCACTTATGACCTTTTGGGATTCATCAAGACCCAAACATCGTAGCCACATTTGATCAAAAGATCTACGATATAATATATTATTCATGAAGGTATATCTTAATGCTCTTTGTGATATTTGAGAAGCTATGGGCTTATTTTCGGGTAATCTCCCTTCTTTGAAATATTTGATGAATGGATCTTTCCAATCATTTTCATCAGATATAGCTAAGCTCTCTTGCATTTCCTTCCCTTTATCATCTTGTATGGTAGCTGGAGTTAATGCATGTCTCTTTTGAATAGTTATGAGAATTAGATCCTCCTATGGATTTTCTAGTTCTTTAGCTAGCTTTGCCAGCGCATCAGCTTTACCATTTTCACTATATGTAATCCTTGTGAGAGTTACCTTAGGAATTTATCATATAAGTTTTAGAGCATACTCATGATAATAGATTAATTCAGGCTTATTGATTTTGAAATCACATATTATTTGTTTGATTATGAGTTGAGAATCTCCATATATATAGAGTTTATCAATTTTCATATTAATTGCCAACTCAAGACCCATTATTAAAGCTTCATATTCAGCCTCATTATTAGTGCGAGGCTCTATTAAGCTATTGGAATATCAGAGTATTCCTTTTTGCGGTCTAATGAATATAAGGACAATTCCCACTTGGATTGTTGGAATTTTAGGTGGCCTTGTGGTTTTTTTGATGAAGCCCCATCAAAATAGAGCTCCCATTCTTGTAGGTTTTCTTCTTCTTCCACTTCAAGTGTTTACTCATCTGGCAATTCATCGTCGAGAGGAGAATCTACAAGTAAAGGACGAGCTGCTAGAAAATCAGCTAGAGGCTATCCTTTCACCGCTTTTTAAGGCATATATGTTATGTCAAATTGCATTAGCAAGACAGCCCATCTAGCTAGATGACCAGTTAGAGTAGGTCCAGTCATTAGAAACTTTAATGGATCCACTTTAAATATTAAAGTAATTTTATGGGACAATATATAATGCTGTAGTTTTTGAGTGGCAAAGATCAATGCTAGACATTACTTTTCATTTGGTGAATATTTAGATTCTGCCCCTATTAATCATCGTTTGATATAAGAAAGGGAATTTTCTTTGCCAACTTCATTTGCTTGTGCTAGTAATGCTTCGAGTGATTCTTCAAGAGCAGTTATATATAGGATTAGGGGTTTCCCTGGAATTAGGGCAGCAAGAATTGGAGGATTCAATAGATATTACTTTATACTATTAAATTCCTCCTGACAAGCATTGTCCCACATGAAAGGAGTATCTTTTTAATCAATCATGAAAAGGGTTGGCACTACCCCAGAGATTAGATATACATTTTTGGATATATGTCAATCTTCCTTGTAATGAATGAAGTTGTCTTAGAGTTTTTAGAGGTGTCATTTCCACTATTGCTTGAATTTTATCAGGATCGATTTTGATCCCTCAATGACGTATAATAAATCTTAGAAATTTATTGGATGACACACCAAAAGCACATTTAAGCGGATTCATTTTCAAATTAAATTTGTAAATCCTTTCAAATACAATTTTGAGATCATTTACATGCTCATGTTGATCTTAGCTTTTTTACAACTAAATCATCAATATAACATTCTACATGCATATGGAAAAGATAATCAAAGATCCGAGTCATTGCCCTTTGGTAGGTAGCTCTATCATTCTTCAATCTGAATGGCATCACTTTGTAGCAATATATGCCAATGGGACTTCAGAATGAGGTATGTTTTTCATCCTCTAGATCCATCTTGATTTGATTATAACCTGATGATCCATCCATGAATGAGAATATGCCATGATTTGATGTGTTATCGACCATAAGTTTTGCATTGGGCAATGAAAAATCATCCTTTGGGCATGCTTTATTCAAATCTCTATAGTCTATATAGACATGAATTTAAACATTATTCTTCTTTATTGGAATGATGTTAGAGATCCAATTAGCATACTTCTCTTTTTGAATAAAACTATCTTAAATAAGCTTCTTAGTTTTAGCAATGACTTGTTCCTCAATTTCAAGTCGCATTGGCAGCGGATATTTTTTTATCGATGGAAAGTTTATGTACTGCCACTTTTGGTGATAAACCAGCCATTTCAGTGTAGTTCCATGCAAAATTATCTATGTATTTGAGAAGTATCATTCTTAGCTCCTCTGCTTTATCTTGCGAGAGGTTAACACTAAGGATCCCTCCTCCTTATCTGTTATGCTATAGGAGGTTTGGGATCTTCTTTAGTACCCAAGTTTATTTCTTTGAGCTCATCCACGGTAGCTTCACCACCTTCTTCAAACTCTTTTGGGGCTTCTTTAAAATCCACAATTAGATCCTCAACTTGATTTTTGGGTTCTAGTGATCCCTCCTCCTTATCTGTTATGCTATAGGAGGTAGTATATGTAAGACGTGGATGTTGAGGGTATTCAAGATAATGATAGGATGTGCTAGTGTGAGATATGAATGTCAGCATATCCAAGACCCCATGTTGTAGACAAACCATTGCCAATAAGCTTTTGTTCTTGCTCATTATGCCAAAGTTTTTTTAAGTAAAGAGCTTTCTTACGTAAGCTTGCGTGTTTGCACGAAAAAGATTCTTCTTTCTATCAGCTTTCTCAAAATTGGTGAAGGATATTGAGGAATAATTATCCACATATCTTTATAGTCTCACTCATCTTCATTTTCTATTTAATGTGCAATATAATGTGGTATCACTCTTGATTCATAAATAATGGATCCACGTTCATTAAGACCTCTTTTGGGAGGGACATAGAAAGTTTTTAACATTTCTATGTTTGTATTTGGTGAGGTAGTCAATGTTTTAGAATGTGTCGCCAGCATAGGTATTATTTTGATAATATATGTAGGTATCTGATTCTCATACACCCTTATCATTTTTAAATTGATACTTTTTACAATTTCTTAGATATGAAAGTGGGTCTTGGGTCCCCTTCCTCCTGAGATTCCATAGCACTCTTGGGCTGATAAAGGATTTCTTCTTCTCCTTCGATGGTCGATTTGCTTGAACACCGTACCTTATTTGTGTGATTAGCTTCATAATCAAAAGGGCTGGCATATAGTTCACTCTTTTTATTTCCTATGATCAAGAGTTTAAAATTTATAGAGATATCATCTTCTTCAGTATCACTACCGAGATGAGGTACTGAGAAAATTTGCTTTAATTTATTCTTGTCTTTATCTTTAAACTTTTTCTTGTCCAGCATAACAGTCTGAATTCTTGGAAGTTCATTGCCTTTTGACTTATGAGATATAAAGTACTTGGCATCATTGTAGATTTTAACTTTGTGCACTAAGAATGGTTGTTCACCCCCATCAATGCGATATTCTTCATTGTCTCTATATATTGATAAAGTGTTGAAAGCACTATACCATACTCATGGAACCATGGTCTTCCAAGAAGTGCTTTATATGATGTGTTGAAATCAATGATATAAAATGACACCTCTGTATTAAGTTCCCCAAAATTTAGAGGCAAAACCAAAGATTCTAGGGTTCTTTGTCCTTGCTCATTTTATCCTTATAAAAATATTGTGCTTCTATTCAAATATTAGACATCCAGGGCCAATCCTTTGAGCATTTTGAGGCTCATTAGATTAACAGAGCAACCTGGATCATTGAAAATTTATTTATTTTAATATTGTTTCTCTCCGCAGTAACATATAATGGCCGATTATGATATGCAGTTCCCATAAGCAGATCACTATCATAGAAAGTGATTGTAGCAGTATTTTGCGTATGCAAAGCTTCTTTCAAATTTTGCTCAACAAAGAAGGCCTCATACTATTGAGGATTTTGCAAAGCCTTAATGAGTGCTTCCTGAAGGTTCATAGACATCAGAAGGGTGTCGTAGACACTCAACAGTGCAGGTAATTTATGGAGATGGGATAATATGTTATAATCCACATTTGCACTAGCAACCTTAGGCTTTGGAGACTCTTGTGGAATAATGGTGTCATTGAGTTGAATATTCTTCTCTTTATCCTTTATTTTCTTTTGAGGCTGAGGGACTTACTTTCCACTTTTCAGCTAAATTTGTGTCACCCCTAAAGATGCACTAGCTTTAGTTTGACAATTCGTTGAAACTTTTTCTATCCTCAATCGTCTCGGAATCTGAACCACTTTCGAGTTTTGGACATTCTTCTTTAGGCATCTTCTTTACCTTGTGATCACTTTCTTCATCAGAAAAATGTAATTCTTCATCTGAATCAGTGAAAGGTACTGGTGTATATACTTCTTTAGAAGGAATTTTCACGTCAGCTTTATAGATAGTAAGAGCTGCATTGCGTGCTCTTCCAGCCCCTTCCACCTCGTTGATTGATGAATCGGCATGTTTAAAATTGAATGCTTTCTTTCTTTTGTGACTCTAACTCAAGAAATAAATCAAACATATATTCCTCTAACTTGATAGGACGCCTCAAAGGTTGCTGATATTCATCGATGAAGTCGATGTATTTTTGAACCACACTTTTCTATTTTATTAATTTCTTCTTCTTTTCTTTTTGAGATTTTGATAGTCTTATAATTTTTCTTTTTGATCTTTGAAATATTTCAAAGGTTTCTTCTTGCTTAAACTGGGCCCTCTTGCCACTGGGTTCTTTGAAGAAAAAAGTCTTGGATCAACTTTTAATTCTAAAGCACTTTTACGACGAATGACTTCAAGTGAAAGTAGGACATTCATCATCTGTTTAGTTTTTCTTTAAGATAAAGGTCTCCCAACCACCTTCATCTTCCTGGGGTGCTTTTCCTTTCTCGTTATCTATACTTTGATATGGTGTAGAGGAGATAACATTGGTTTTCTCTCTCTTGGGATTGATAAGAACACTATTAGAAAGTGTAAGCTCGCCATTCTAATACGGGCAGTAATTTGGATCATCTATCATACCAGCTTGTTCTGGTCGGCAAGATTCTAGCAATTAAAAACCAATTTTGAGGGCATGCCTAAAAATCTTTCCCGTACACTCCTTTTTGAAAGGATATGGCTTATTAATTTTCTCCTACAAGGTAGGGGGCCTTTTCCTTTCTCTTGTTTGTTTCAATATTTTCGATGGATTCATTGAATCTTCTTTTTCTTTCTTCTCCAAGGAAAACGGGAATGTAGCATTTACCTTACTTTATTTTTGGATCATATGTCTTGATCTATTTGCCTTTCCCTGGTGGATTATTGTTATAGTTGAAGCCAGCACTTCTAGGCCTAGGCAACCTTTCAAATTTGGCTACACGATCAAGTAACTCTTGAAATGTATTGATTATAGCCATCGCTAGATATGGAGCAATATAATCATCTATGTTTTCTAGTAATAGCTCAACAACATGCTTCTTAGTGAGTTGTTGCTCACATTTTATACTGAGATTTCTCCACCGGGTTATATACTTGGTGACTGATTTCTCTCTTTTCCTTTTCTCGAGAGCAAGGTCAGCAATAACCACCTTCTTTGTTGCACCAACGAATCCTTTAATGAACATCATCTCTAATTTGGCAAATGTTCTTGCTAAGTCATTAGGTAACTCAGTATACCATTCAAAGGTTGTACTTGTTAAACTACTAACGAATTAACATAGTAACAGAGCATTATTGCCTCTTGTGTTTCCATAGGCAGCTATGAATTGTGCTAGATGTTGACGAGGATTTACAGTACTATCAAACAAATTGAATTTTGGCACTATGTACCTCTTTGGATACTTCTCTTGGTCATATTCCACCTGATACGGATGACCTTTTCCAACTAAAGCTTTAGTAGCTTCAGCAGAAATAATTGCTTTAACTTTTTAACTGATAAGGTTTTCAATTTGAGCTTTGCTGACCATTTCATCTTCCTTAGAAGCTATCAAAGTTGGCTCCTGTAACTTTTCTAATCTTATATCATAAGTGAGCACCACATTAGGGGTAGTTTGAATATTCCGTTGATAATTTGCTACATGTGATTGACATGTTATAGCCATCATACCAAGCTGTCCAAACAATTGCTTCATCATATTACTAATCTCATCAAGACGAGCATTCAAATGATGAAATTCTTGATATTTCTTCTGTTGTATTAATTGTATTTATAATTGTAATATCTTTACAACTTGTTCAACTTCTTCCTCCTCAACTTCTTATGGTTGTGGAGCTCTATTTACAATTATTGTTTGTTCTTAATCTTCTCGTAGTTATTCTTCTTTTTGTAAATTCAATGTTGTACTTCTACGAGTATATCGTTAGTTAGCTCGATCAGGTATATGATCAACCATCCGGACAACTTCCACGTCCATGGGACCAATACCCTCTTCTATTTCTTCATCATTATTATAGTAATTATTATCTTCATCCAACTCATGGTCTTCTCCAAGTTAGGACCGTCGCTTCCAATGTATGACTGGAGAGTCGGGGGATTATTTATAGATATGACATCTTTCCTCTTTTGGTGTAATCACATCAACAGAAATCTCCTTATTAGGGGAAAACTTTTGGACATGAGATTTAAGTCGCCTTATATAGATTTCTTGATCAAGATCATCTTTTTGAGCTCGAGGATTTTTGGGTCTTTTTGGAACCCTAACTTGTTGTCTTCTCGGAGTCACATACCGATGACCGCCAACATCGAAATGTACCTTTGAGTGGCCATATTCATGATACCATTGTCGGGGCCTTCGTTTATCATATCTTTGATTATAGCCTTTGTACTTGTAGACTATTAGAAGGCTCTCCCGGCTATCTTCTTCCGTAATATGGGTATCTACCCATATTAGGATAGAATACTTTTGGTTGTCAGTAGTGAGGAGGACATTTAAACTTCTCTCGATAAGATTTTACTGGAAATTTATTATTCTGAGGATGAATCTTAGTTGAGGAAATGACTTCTGTAATAGATTTCCTCAATTTGCATTGTAGATTTTTATCTTTAACATCCTTCAGAATTTTATATATCTTGGAAAAGGCAGACTCTTCCTTCTTTGGTGGTTGTGGTTGTTGATGTGAAGTTTCCCAAAATTACTTCTTTAAGTGGCCTTTATCATCATTCCTTTTTACCCATTTCAACATTTCAAAACTATTATTAACTGGTATATTTGGCTCTAACTGCGGTGATGATTCTTGAAGGGTCTCGAGCACCCATCCATTAGCTTGTAAGAGAGCGTTAGCCTTCCTTCTAGCTTTCCTGGAAAGTTTAGTACTTGCTTCAGGAACTTGAGAATTGTATTCCTCAAGCACTTCATCCTGGATTATGTTCTAACTGGTTTTATTCATGCCCACAGATTGTAGTTTGGTATCATGAATCTTCTTTTGAATTATTGGAGTAGCAGTAGGTGTTATGGAGAGCCTTAAAAACACAGAGGCCCTTTTAGGATCCTTCTCATCAATAGCTTCAGAAGTAGGCTTCTTAGAGACACATTTGGTAGTAGGCATGCTAACAGGATTCTCAGAAAGGAACTGTTCAAACTACATGAATTTGGAAATAGTTCCAAATTTAATGGTTGCTCCAGCATATCCTGTGTTCATAACAGCTTGAGGGAACTGCACTCTGGCTCCCTCACCTAGTTTCACAGTCATGAAAGACTTTGCAGGAATCATGTTATCAACCTTCCAATAGAACTTACAGAAATTAGAGTCAACCTGAATTCTGCTGGAAAAGAAAACACAAGCTTGCGATGAACAAACATCCATAATTATTTCATATATTTTATTAATTGAGACTAAATATGAACTATCTTTTCATCCAAAGATGGAGAGAAAAGTAGTCCTCAGCGGAGTCGCCAGAAATCTCTTGGCTCATGAAAAACGGCACGAATGCATGAATCCCACTTTGCAGTCATAGGATTCCATTTCCCTTAAGTTAGATTATAGTTAACCAGATTTCCCCTGAGGGTAGTGTCAGGGTTTATAGATCTGGGGTTCTTACTTCTTATGAGTGCAAGCACTCATAGTTAATTATCCCTCATAACACATAAGAGAGATCTCTCGATTAAGAATGAATATATTTTAGCTAATTTTAGTCTCAATAGTAGGGGAAATGGGGGTAAACCTAATCAAGATCCCATGGTTCTGGCTTCTGGGTACACCATAGTTTTTAATATACCAATACTAACAATCATTGATTGTAGTGTCCAGGGAATCTGATTAGCAGCCATGGGTTGCCTCCTCTAAGGAATCTCAAGTAGACTGAAGTTGTTAAATGTGATTTTTAATTTTGTTAGGTGTTTTGAGGTTTACACCTATTAGAATACCAAAAAAATTTGTATGGAATTTTTGACTTTTAGAAGTAACCAAGAAGTTTGATTTAGAGCGGGTCTTATGACTTCTTTAAGAAGTAGCCTGGGTATTTAGATTTAGTTTGGGACTTACAACTTTCTATAACTAGAGATTTGAATTTGGAACTGGGGCTTATTACTCTATTTATGAGTGGCCCAAGGATGGGTCTTACAACCTAACTCTATAGTGAGGTTGCCCAATGGTTTCAATTATTTGGGTAGGACTTATGGCTTCCCTTAGGATGTAGCCTGAAAAGCAGGTCTTACAACTTAATTCTTTTAGACTAAGATGCCTAAAGGTTTGAATTTAATTGTATGGGTTTTAGGTTCATTACAATTTACTTAGTAATTTTCATAAAGATCTTGGGGATTAAGACTTCAATGAGAAGTTGCCCAATAATGGGTCTTACAACCTAATTCTATAGACTAGGATGCCCAAAGATTTAAATTAGATTGGAACTTACAACTTTCATAGAAAGTAGCACAAATTAGTTGGACTTACAGCCTAAATTGAAGGTAGCCCAAATATTTTAGTTACGTAGATATTATTGCTTTCTTACAACCTAGCACTTTAAGCTGAGTGGCCTAAGTTGTGGGTCTTAGAACCTTGTCCATTTAGACTAGGATGCTCGAGTGAGGGGTCTAGGCTGGTATTATCACTTAAATGTTTCCCTCAGAGGTCAGACTTACGACTTCTATTAGAAGTAGCTAGGGTTTTAATTGAGGTTTAGGAGTTAGGTCAATTTTACCTAAACCTTTTCCCTAAGATCGGGCTTACTGCTTTCCTATGAAAGTTGCTGGGTAGTAGGTCTTACAACCAAGTTCTTATAAACAAGGCTACCCAATTGTTTAAATTTAATTGTTTGGAGATTTGTTCTGAACTTGTTTGAGTTTGTGATTTTGACACTTTATGGTTTTGACATTGGGCTAGTGTTTTAGTTGTTCTGTTCTCATAATCTTTTTTCTATTGCAGTAGTCGAGTACTCTACCTACTTTCAACACTGTTACTCTACTAGCTTTTTTGTACTTAGCCTTTCTTGCTTTTCAGTATTTTGTTCTACCTGTTGTAGTTAGATTCATTCAATTTATTTATGATTCACTGACTAATCGTTTATTTGTTTGCAAGTGTTCATAACCAGTGGTTGCAGTAGTTGAGGCTTGCAATTGCAGAGGATATAGCCCACATGATAGTTGCAGGAACTCATACAAGAGGGACATTAATGAGCTTGCAGGGGAGTTCAGTTTGAGTGTGTTAAGTTGTTTGTATTGTTATGAAGAGTTCGAAAGCTTGAGAGATATTCTATTTAGAGAGTTTTGAGAGCTTTTGTTTTGGAGAGGTACAGTTCGTTTGAGTTTGGAGAGTCTTGTTTGGAAAGCTTGTATGTACATTGAGTTAGTAATAAATGTTGGTTTCGTACAAACTACTTATGAAGATTAAATTACAAAAAATATTTTATCAAAGAATGCGAGTTTGTGTTTCCAACAATTTTGATATATAGTATTTGAATACAACTTCAAACTCTCAGGGTATTTTCTCTCAAGGAATTTTTTTATTTATTTATTTTTTAATTATTTTTACTTTCAACATGCAAGAAAGTTTCAAAGATTTAAGGAAGGGAATTTGTCCAAAAAAAATGAAAAAAAAAAAGTTTTCCCTTAATGAAAAATTGATCATATTGACATTATTCATTCATATTGTAAGACTTGTACCTATGTAATACCATAGGTTTAGTTTTCTTAAAAAGTTTTTTAGTTAAAGGTTATCGAACCCCTTCTCATATAAATCAATGTTCCTTGAACAAATGCAACTCAAATGTAGAATCAAACCTATCGGTCCGCTATTATCATGTAGTTTGACGCTACAAGCTTTTGTTACAAATCTCTATTAATCAGTTTTACAATTAATTGACTACTCGACGTTACAATTCATGAAATAATTCAATTAGTAAATTAAATGTTCTCCCATTTAAATTCTTTCTTAGATATTTATATTATTTTATTTGCTAAGTCTATAATTTTAAAGAAAATTTCGGCAGTCTCCCGGCATCACCTCCCCACTGAGGGAGAAATCAGGACGGCCTTTGCTAGAATTTCTTCCTACCCGGACCTAAGGTTGACAGTGTAGAGTCTTTGATTTTACACCGTCCCACCAAGATCTAAGATCGACTACCTGAGGTCTTCAATTTGGAACCATCCCGACCGAATTTAAGATACAACGACCCGGGCTCTTCAAATTTTAAAATCATTTGCCCGAATTAAAAATCAACGGGCATGTCTTTGATTACAAACCATCTTGGTCGCACCTAAGGTACGACAGCCGGGGTCTTCAACACCTATTTGAATTTCCATTTTTTTCAATTCTTGCCCTTTTTTTATATTATATATAAATAATATTATATTGTTTTTAATATGTTTATATAATATATAATATTATTATATTATTTTATATTATATATACTATGTGATATCATGAAGGAGAGAGGAGCCGAAGAAGTGACGGTGCAATCTTTGCACCTTTGGTGAAGCAATAGAGCCAAAGAATCAAGTCGTGCAATCTTTATTCCTCCAGTGAAGCAAGGGAGCCGGACAACAATGAAGGAGCGGAAGAAGCAACACGTGCAGCTTTTTCCTCTCCAGTGAAGGAACGAAGTCGAACGGTGACGAGGGAGCCAAAGTCGCATAACCATAGGGAGTTGAAGAAGTGGCGCGTGCAATCTCTGCACTCGAAGTAACGGAGCCAAACATTAATGATGAAAAGAGAAGATGAAGGGCAAACCCTATACCTCTTTTGCGAAGGAGCGAAGTTGAACCGCAACGTAAGAGTCCGAGGAGCCAGGTGAACGAGCGTGTGTGAGTTCCTATCTTCGATTCTCCCTTTCTTTTTATCATGAATCAACAGTTATTATGTGAAGAGATGTGTCTTTTTAGCGAGATGGGGCCGTCTTGGAGGTATGTCGGTTACTTTGAAAAGAAAAAAAAAAAAAAAAAATATATATATATATATATATATATATATATATATATATATATATATATATATATATATATATATATATATATACAGTCAACAGTGACTCTCTATAATCTTATCTTCTACTGGAGCTACTCTAACCTTTAAACATATATGCTGATTTCTTATCCTATCTCTAAGGGTAAAGACACTCATCCACTTGAGCATCCTCATCTTTGCAACACTTAACTTTGTATTATGCTTCTCTTTTAATGGCCAACATTCATCACCATAAAGCATTACAGAGCTCACCATCATATTATAGAATTTTCCCTTAAGTTTGATGGGGACTTTTCTATCACACAACAAGCCTGATGCATTCCTCCACTTCAACCATCCAACTTGAATTCTGCTGATAATATCCCCATCTATTTCACCAAGACTCTGAATATTGGATCCAAGATATCTAAAACGTATACTCTTATTAATGACTTGATCGCCCAAAGTCATAATCTCCTCATTAGGTCTATTACTACTAAAAATACACCCTATATATTAAGTTTTAGATCTACTCAAGGGAAGTGTTTAGACTCTAAGGTTGACCTCCATATAAAAAGTTTACCTTTAACCATGGTTTAAAATTGCGCAATATGAGGATCGCCTTGAGGCCTGCCTTTGTGCAATTCCAGTAAAAAACACCTTGATGCTTACGCCTCAAGTTTTTTTTTTATGAGGCTTGAGCCTCAACTAGGTTGAGACCCTCCTCGCCTCACTAGCATGAGTCTTACGCCTCATGCTATATATATTAAAACTTACATAAATCTTAAAGTAAATGCCCGACATTGGACTCTATATGAGAGGAGGAAGGGGAGAGAGCAGTTCATCATAATGATGATTCAATGAAGAACCCCTTAGTGATGATAGTGCTGATGACTTATGAGTTCTTATGTGATATGTCAATGTTATTTAATATTTATTTTTGAAAATTGGAATTAGATGGAAATGAAAAGAATACTGGGATTATGGAAAGATAGAATTTTGAGTTGAACTATATTTCATGTTGTCTTATTATTGGGATATTTTGATTTCACTTCATATCTTATGTTTTTTCATGTTTTATATTATTCACTCATTAGTATATAAAAAATTATCATTTTATGTTTATGCAATCTTTTAATTTTGAGGCTTATGCCTTAAAATGCCTTGAGGCTTACGCCTCGCCTCACGAATGAAAAACGCCTCAATACCCGAATACGCAATTTTAAACATTACCTTCAACTCCCTCTCTAGTCTTATCAACCAAAAGAATATCATCAGACAAAAACATACACCAAGGTACATCCTCCTATAAATGTCATGTGAAAACATCCATGATTAAAGAAAAATGATATGGGCTTCAGGCTGATCCTTGATGTAATCCAACTGAAATAGGAAAATACTTAGTCAAACCACCCTGTGTTTGAACACAAGTAATAGGTCTTGCATATATATCTTTAATGATTTGAATATAAGCATTACTAACTCCTTTCTTTTCAAGAACTCTCCATAACACTTCTCTTGAAACTTTATCATATGTTTTCTCTAAATAAATAAATATCATATGTAGATCCTCCTTATTATCTCTATATTTCTCCATCAAAGCACTCAATAAATGTATGGCTTCCATAGTAGACCTACCCTGCATGAATCCAAATTGATTTTCAGAAACATTAGCATTATGTCGCAACCTATGCTCCATAACTCGCTCCCATAGTTTTAATGTATGACACATTAACTTAATTCCTCTATAATTTGCACAATCTTGTGCATCACCTTTATTCTAAAAAATAGGAATTAAAATGTGCATTCTCCACTCATCTAGCATCTTTTAAGTCTTCATAATAGTAATAAAAGTTTAGTAAGCAAGGAAATTCCTTTATCTCCTAAGCATTTCCACACCTCTATTGGAATATCAGGTCTAACAGCTTTTTCACACTTCATTTTCCTTAAAGCCTCTATAACTTAGGTTTTATTAATACGTCGATAAGAACAAAAATATCTATTTTCATGCAAGCTTACTAGGCTAATAATGTTAGGGTCTCTTGGGGGAAATTTATATGGCACAAAAGATATTCTCTTAGGAAATGGTAGGTGGAGTGCTCTTTTTACTTTTTGACCCAGGGAAACACTATTTCATTTATGCTATCCTTTGCAATCTCCTTCTTGATGCTTCCTCCTTTCTCCTAAGACCGAGTATGCTCCAGATTTCTGAATTAATTGAAGATATGCATCACGCTTCTCTATTTTCAAAACTTAAATCGCTTTTATCTAAATGCTGATTATTTACTTCATTGAGAGGGAAAGAAATGAAAAAATGTTTGGTCATAACATCAATTGCATACCCACTGGTACGAATAACATCAAAATGACCACTAATGTGAAAATAAGAAGTCGGGATATTATGAGCTTCATTTTTGTGATTTTTGCTACTTTGGGAAATGAGGATTGTGATTTGTCCCTTCCACCATAGCTGGATACCGGGGCTCTTGGTTTTGACTCTCAAAATGATTAGGCATTAGATAGTTTTGGCCGCCTGAGTCTAGAGTTCGTGTTCTTCTCTTCTTCCTTAAGTAGCTTTTCACCTTTTTTGGGGGGTTGTGACTTGCTGGCTTTTTGCTGTAACTCAAGTGCTTACTTTCATGAGGTACTGAGTTGTAATTTTGTTTCTCTTCTAACTATTCTTCATAGTAAAAACAAGATGCTGGGGATGTCGTGAGCTTCATTTTTTGCAATTTTTATTACTTTGGGGAATGATTACTGGATTTGTCCCTTCCACCATAATTGTAGCCCGTGGATGGCCTTTTTGGCAACTGGGGCTCTTGGTTTTAACTCTGAAAATTATTAGGCATTAGATAGTTTTGGCTCACCTTAGTCTAGAGTGCCATTGTGGAGGAGGAAATGTTGTCAAGAAGCTTGAGACAGAGAATTGAAAACAAAGGAAAAACGATTATAAATTTTGTAGTTTCTTAATTTTATACAAAATTTCGTATAATTTTAGAGGCCAATGTCACCACAGTTCTCAATGCAAGCTAGAAAATCTCCTGGCATAATGGCATTTGATATACAGAAATTGGAAAAAAACATTGATTAGCATGTTGTTGGGAATACATTTTCATGTAAGCTTGAAGACCAGAAGGGATAATTGAATAGATTGAATTGCAAGTATCGAGAATCTAGGTGAGTTGTTTATAGCTGTGCTCGTTAATGTGTTTTTTTTTTGTTCAACAACACTGTTTAGGATGCTGAAAATAGCCTGGTTGGGAGCTTTCGACATTTGCTTTTCATCAGGAATTACATTGTTTATGTATGTAATGATGAACATAATTCAAAATATGCAGTGTCCTGCGGCCTTCACAAAGGCATACTCCTTTTAACATAATTTTGTTGCTTGAATATCATTTTAATATGAGAAAATCTTATATAAAATAATTTTACATTTGACATGTTATCAGAATTTATTCATTTTAGGAAATTTTCATGCATTAATTTTGTTAAATTGGAATCTATACATATTAAGATGCATATAGATTCAAATTCTTTCAAGTTTAAATTTGTTTGCAATTTGATCATTTTTCATTACCAATATAGATTAGCTTACATGAATCAAGGTGTTAATATTCCTAATCATTAGACTTGAATGCGTAACAATCAACATAGTTGTTAGCACATAAAGATTATTTTAAATGATTAGTTTGTAGATTTTATAAATTTGGGAATAATGCATGCTAAATGGATAACATCAATTTTTATAGACATTGTTTGCTTGCATGATTGTTTTCATGCATCAAGTATTGCATTGATATGCATATGAATTGATATTTCACCACCTTAAATGATATATATATATATATATATATATATATATATATATATATATATATATATATATATATATATATATATATATATATATATATATATATATATATATATATATATATATATATATATATATATATATATATATATATATATATATATATTTCTCTGTGTTACATCCGAGTGATATTTAGTATATATCACCTTAAATTTATTATGAGATTATATTTTATGATAATAAATTCTTTTTTTATCTACATATTTTTGTTATCTACATATTTTCGTATCCATTTGCAGCAAAAACATATCCTAATCTACTACTCCACATGCTTTGTTGTTTTAAGGAGAAGTGTTCTGCAAGCCCAAGTAATCCTTCCTAAAGCAAAATCCTTCGATTATCCCTAAATTAATGTACTTATCCTACTCGAGCCTAGATTTAAGGGAGTGTGGGAAATTAAGAAAGAAACCTTAATCCATAACAATCTAGAAATTGGATTAAATGTTCCTTATCTGTAGATCCTACTGGGTCAAATTAGAAGGGATCTGCCCAGTAGATTAAATGTACGAGCAAAGAAATTATGAACCTATAATTTACGATTAGTTTAGAAAATTGAACTTATAACTTTCTCACTATCTCACTCCCTTCAGTGTGTGTCTATGTACAATCAGCAAGTTTAACATCCATCAATACATGATTTGACTCAAAAAAAAAGTAAAAATAAATGAAAGTAAAAATACAAACTCTTTAAGACACTTAACCTTATTCTACCCAATCTTTAGCTGATCAATTCGCACAGTGTATAGTGGATCTAAAATGTTAGGTCATAAAAAAAACATATATAAAAAAATAACATGAACATGAGATATTATGGTAAAGAATCTAATAATATTTTTTATCATCAAAATCATAAGACTCGGGTCCAAATTTGCAACGATCTTCCCTTTTTTGATGATAACAAATATTGTTGGATTTGATTTCAAGTTAATGTTGCAAATTTGAGATTATGGATTAGACTTTTGATGATAGCAAAAATTCATGTTTTTCTACGACTGCCTTACCAACTAACTTTTCAGGTCCACAAGATCGAGTGCAACTCAAGCCAACTCAAGATTGGGTAGATTAAGGTTGAGTCAGTTTGTAATTTTTTCTTTTTTGAGTCAATTATAAAAGTGGTTCCTGATGTTAAGTAACCTTGCACACACACACTTGATGGATTTTTTATTATTTTCTATTTTGAGAACATCGGCTTAGACGATGACCCTATCAGCCAGGACAATCCAACTTAAAACATAAACCCTAATAAGGGCATCCTGATTAAGGCAACAACCATTAAGCACATCGTCCTGGATGATCCTTGTATCAACCAAGATGATAGGCTCAAATCAGAAAGAATCAGCCTCCAATTCTACTTAGGTAAGATTTATTTTTTTGACATCGACCAGGACGATCCACTACATCAGCCTGGACAATTTAACACAATCATACCTAAATTAATTTGGTAATTAAGGAAAGCAATTAAGTCTTGATTGATACGATCATATCGTACTGGAAGATCGCAGGATTGTCTGAGACGATCAGTTCAAAACACCTTAGTTGCTTCTAGTCGATCAACATCGGCCAGCTCAAATTCAAAGAGATGTCCTGGCCGATAAACATGGGCCAACCATTATTCAGAGTGATGTTCTAGATGATTTTCCTCTATTTTGAACTAATCGTCCAGGACAAACATGAGATCATCCTGGACGTTCAAGTTAATATTGAATCGTCTAGACCTCCTTTTCTGAGCAATTATATGCCCGATAATCTATGATTTGAACTAATCATATAGGATGATATTGAATCGGCCTGGATGATTTGAACAAATTTCTTCTATTCATCCCAGATCGTCCTGGCTAATTATTTTTAATTTGTACTGATCGTATAGGACGATATTTATATCATACTAAATAATAAAGTCAGTAAGTTGCAATTAATGAGCTATTCCGAAGCTCTTCTTTTTAAGAGGTATTGTTCTTCACTTTGCAAGACTTTTTCCTGCTGTCTTGACTTAAGAGAGCCAAGAGGAGAGAGAGAGAGAGTGGGAGAGAGAGAAGGAGGAACTTGTGAGGGGGAGTTTGTGAGGGAGATTCATAAAGGTTGCTCTAAGAAAGGTTCCAGGGTTTCTTGTCCAGTCTTCATCCTTCATCCTTGGGGGTTCAAGGGTTCTCTACTTTAGCAATTAGTCGAGGTTCTCTGCCTACTTTAGGAGGAAGCAAAAGGAGTTGGGTTCTCTGCCTCGCCGGGGTCGGCGGAAAGGAGGTTTTGTAAGGACTTCTCTGCCTTTTTATGGGAGCAAAAAGCGAGTCACTTTTTTAGTGCAATACTCGGAGGGTGCCTCCAGGGAGTGGACGTAGGTTGAGTTGACCGAACCACTATAAATCTCTATGTTCTATTTCTACTACTTCCATATTTATTTATTTTTTCGTACTTTAATTTCTGTGGTAATTTTGGTTTGTGATTGTGCTTTGTTTAAGAAATTTTTAAAATACCAATTCACCCTCTTGGTTAACCTCAGGCTAGTTCTTAAGGGCTAAACTTCCCTAATGAACTTTTAAGTGGTATCAGAGCAGGATTCATAAAAACTAAGTTTGAAAACTTTTTGAATTTTTGATCTATAGCTAACAACAAAAATTATAATATTGCGGAAGATTATTCTATTACCCGACCACCTTTGTTTAATAATATCCCTTTTGATTTTTAGAAAACTTGCATGGCTATATTTTTGCAATCTATTGATTATTGCATGTGGATGCTTGTTAAGGATGGTTATACACCTCCAACTGGAAAATTGAATGGCATTACTATTCCACTTCCTTTTACTCAATGTACTCTAGATGATAGGGATTTGGTAGAACTCAATCCAAAATATTTAAATTATTTTTTTTGTGCTTTAAAATCAAAAGATTACATGCGTGTTTCCACTTGCACAACTAGTAAAGAAATTTGGGATAAATTTTATATCACCTATGAAAGTACTAATGAAGTTAAGAAATCTCATTTGAACATTCTTTTGCATGATTATGAACATTTTTGTATGAAACCTTATGAATTGATTTCTAAAATATATACAAGGTTTACTCATATTATTATTTCTTTGCATTCCTTAGGAAGAGAACTCACTAATTATAAAAAAGTTAACAAAATTTTGAGATGATTGCCTTCCTCTTATGATGCTAAAATCACTGCAATTACTGAATCTAAAGATTTGAATAACTATTTGATTGAAAACTTACTTGGCTCATTCATTGCTTACGAGCAAGGGGTGAATCAAAGAAATCTTAGTGTAGGTGAGAAAAGGAAGGAGAAAACTATGGCTTTGAAGGCCAACAACATGGACTCTGACTCTTTCGGGTCTGAAAGCAATGATATTGACTTAATTACAAGCTAATTCAAAAGCTTTCTAAAGAAAAAGCAAAAGAACCATCAGAAGTGGAGCAAAGAAAAGGGAAACAAAAATGTTAAGAATTTTAATGATATGATATGTTTTGAATGCAGGAAACTAGGACATGTCAAAGCAGATTGCTCTACACTTAAGTCTCACCGAAGCAAGGAGAAGGGTGAGGAGAAACCCAAGTTCAAGAAGGATAAGAAGAGATTCTAGTAGGCGTTACAGGCAGATTCTGCATTAGATTGATCTGAAACTGAACCTGAAGAGGAGATAACAAACTTATACTTAATGGCAGATGACCATCTTGGTCAATATGACCAAGAAGAGGTATATGAACTAACCTATGAAAAACTCCTTGAAGTTTTAAAAAAAAATTCATGCATCATATAGGAAACTAAAGAAAACACATGCTAGCTTGAAATTAGAATTTTTTAATTTACAAAAAGAGTATGAAATTCTTTTGAAAGATTATTCTACAACTGATAGCAATCACATGGATTTACTTGATGACTTTGATGCATTAAACAAAAAATATGTTGATTTATCTGTTTCTTATGATTCTTTAAAACAATCCCATGCTGATTTAGAAAAAGAATATAAAAAATTAGAAAATTTAAAAGATTTTGAAAATAAAAAACCTTCATTTCATGCATCACATAAAAAGCATCAACATAGATTAGTGCATCGTTTTCCTAGAGTAAAATATTTTTCATGTGCCATACTAGGACACATAGCACTCACTTGCACCATTCACCGTAGTACACATTGGGTTTGGAGACCCAAATTATATGATTCATAGCATAACATACATTCATTGTATTCTACTTTTCATAAAAATGGAACTAATCCGGTTTGGCTTCCTAAAATTGACATTTGATGATTTTGCAGGCAAGCTCTCACAAAAAGCCTCATGAGAGCATGTGATACATAGACAGTGGATGCTCTCGACATATGACTGGCGACGCCAATCAATTCATTTTGCTGGAGACTAGGGTGGGAGGAAAGGTTACTCTTAGAGACAACACCACCATGAAGGTGGTAGGCTTAGGTATAATTGGTAATTCTAAGAACCTTATGATTGAAAATGTTTTGCTTGTAGATGGATTGAAACACAGCCTGTTCAGCATCAATCAGCTTTGTGAAAAGGGTTTCATTACAAATTTTTTGGCAAACTCATGTATTATTAGCTTAAATAATAACACTGTTTTGTAGGGAAAGTGGATCAACAACGTTTACATGCTTGATTCAAATAACATTGAATGCGCTGCTTCATTTTGCTTAAAAGCTGTTGTTGATGGTTCACGGTTGTGGCACAGGAGATTATGTCATGCCAGTATGAAAACCCTTAGGAAAGTGACCCAAAAAGACCTAGTTAGAGGCGTCCCCAAGCTTAAGTTTTCAGAAAATCTCCTTTTTGATGCCTGCCAATTAGGAAAGCAAGTCCACTCCACCTTTCACCCCATTAAGGACATTAACACCTCTAGACCTTTAGAAGTCCTTCACATGGATTTGTTTGGACCCATTAGCACTACCAGCTTAGGAGGGAAAGTCTTTGGTTTTGTGATTGTCGATAACTACTGAAGGTTCACTTGGATTAGATTTTTGTCACAAAAAAATGAGTCTTTTAATGAGTTTAGAGCCTTCTTCACTTGGATTTAGAAAAAGCTAGGTTGTGAGATCTTGACCATCCATAGTGATCATGGGGGGAGTTTAAAAAAAATGAGAGATGTGGAGATTTTTATGATGACAAGGGGATTAGCCACAACTTCTCAGCTCCTAGGACACCTTGGCAGAACAGGGTAGCAGAAAGGAAGAACCAGACCTTAGTGGAAGCCGCTAGAGCCCTGTTTGCTGAGTATTCACTTCCAAAATACTTTTGGACTGAAGAGGTTAACACAGCTTGTTATGTGTTGAATTTGGTGAATATTAGAGACAAATTAGATAAGATACCCTATGAGATCCTTAAGGGTAGGACTCCCAATCTTTCTCACCTTTATTTCTTTGGTTCTAAGGTTTTCATTCACAATAATGGGAAGTCTTACTTTGGGAAATTGGACCCAAAATCTTATAAAGGAGTGTTCTTAGGATATTCTAGTGTTGGGAAGTTTTTTAGGGTTTTTAATAAGAGGACTTTGGTGGTGGTGGAGACTACACATGTAGTGTTTGATGAGTCTGATCTTAGAAAGCCTAGAGTTGAGGATAATGATGATGTTGGAGAGATTACCATTAGAGTAAAAAACTTTGAGAAGGGGAAGGGGGAAGAGTATCAAAATAATGAAGGAGTATGAGAGGTTACCCAAGGAGTACAAAATATAGATCTGGAGGAAAGGGTTGAACCGTCACAAACTTTAACTATAGATTGGAGATACTCTTCGAGTCACCCTAAAAATTTGATCTTAGGAGACCCTTCTGATGGAGTTAGGATTATACATAAACTTAGGAAGGAAGTAATCACTCTGCCTTTATCTCAATGATTGAACCCACCAACATAAACCAAGCCCTTTCTAAGGAGTTTTGGATCTTCGCCACGTAGGAGGAGTTGAACCAATTTAATAGGAATGATGTTTGGGATATAATAAAAAGACCTAAGGGATATAGTTTGGTATGAACCAAGTGGGTCTTTAAGAATAAGGAGAATGATTCAAGTGTGGTGGTTAGGAATAAGGAAAGATTGGTTGCTAAGGGGTACAACCAAATATAAGGGATAGATTTTGAGGAGACCTTTGCCCCTGTAGCTAGATTGGAAGCCATTAGTGCTATTAGCCTTTGCCTATTATAAGGGATTTAAGCTTTTCCAAATGGATGTTAAGAGTGCCTTTTTAAATGGGGTAATAAAAGAGGATGTGTTTTAGAACAACCCCCAGGTTTTGAGAGTTCCCAATTTCCAAATCATGTTTTCAAATAAAAAAGGCCTTATATGAATTAAAGTAGGCACCTAGAGCTTGATATGAGAGGCTTAGCACATTATTACTAGAGAGGGAGTTTGTTAAGGGGAGCGTAGACACCACCCTTTTTTTGAGGAAAGTAGGAGATGATTTACTCATTGTTCAGATTTATGTGGATGACATACTTTTTGGATCTTCTGATAAGAGACTATGTGATGAGTTTTCTAAGATAATGAGTAAAGAGTTTGTAATGAGTATGATGGAAGAGTTGTCCTACTTTTTGGAGTTTAACATAAGACAATTAGATGATGAAATATTTCTAAATCAATCAAAATATATAAAATATATTTTGAAGAAGTATGAGATGGATAAATCTAAGCCAATTAATACTCCCATGACCTCTAGTGTTCAGTTGGATAAGGACGCAAGTAGTAAGTCTGTTGATCATAAGAAGTACATAGGGATGATTGGATCTTTACTTTACCTGACTGCTAGCTGACCTGATATAATGTTTAGCGTTTGTCTTTGTGCTATATTTTAAGCTGGCCCTAAGGAATCCCACCTGACTGTAGTTAAGAGAATTCTTAGATACCTTTTAGGGACCCAAAACTTAGGAATCTGATACCCTAGGCACAACACTTCTTTTTAAATTATTGGATATTCTGATTTTGATTTTGCAGGATGTAAGGTGGATAGAAAAAGCACTTCTGGAACTTGCCAATTTATAGGACAGTCTTTAATCACCTAGTCTAGTAGAAAGCAAAACTCTGTTGCACTTTCCACTGTTGAAGCTGAATATATTGCTTTAGGATGTTGTGTGGCCAAAGTCCTTTGGTTAAAATAATAGGTATTGGATTTAGGATTACCTGTATGCACCATTTCAATTCTTCATGACAACACTAGTTCCATCTACATTTCTAAGAATCCTATACAAAATTCAAGGACTAAGCACATTGACATTAGGCATTACTTCATTAGAGATCATGTGACTAAGGTAGACATAGAGTTATACCATGTGGAGACTAAGAATCAACTGGCTGACATATTTATTAAACCACTGGCCTTCGACACTTTTAGCTCTTTAAGGACCAGATTGGGTGTGATTGACATTAATGCATGAACTTGATTTCTACTGATTTTTGATTTGTTGTCTCCTGATTACTTTGCTTTATTTTTCTAGTTTTTGTTGTTTATTTTTTTATAGTTGTTTTCTTTATTTTTGGTACTTTATTTTTCGTATGTCTTGATTTGTTTTCTTTTTCAAATCATTGCTGAATTGATATCTTATGCCTTTTTTTTAAAAAAAATTTGTAGTAGTTAATGTTTTACATCTCTTAATCTATTAAAGGATAAAATACCGTTGATTGTGTCTCTTTCTCTAACCTATTTTGGTGGGGAAATTTTATTTTCTATACAAAAATCTATCTCAAATTAACAACTAGATTTTGTAATTAAGATCTTTTCTACCTTGTTATAGTAATCTAGCTTATAGTTATAATAATCAAAGTTTTTATGTTACTTAATGATTTCTCGTTATCCTGTAAATACATCTCTCATATGGTTTTTATTCTCTTTTGTGGTTTATTCTTCTCTATATTAGAGAGTGAGTTTTTATTCTCTAATATCTAGAAGATATACTCACAACTAAGAATATTTAAGAGTTTTTGGAAAATAATCTAGCTTGCAAAAGAAAAAAAAAGTGGCAAATGATGTCAAAACGAAAGATACACAATGACGCAAAATTAAAAAATATACCTAAAGTGTATCAAAAAAATCAAAAGATGTGTAAAGTACGCCATTTAATAGACAAGAGACATAAAATGAGCCCATCAAAAGCAAGCTCTCTTCTTTTCTTCCAACTCTTAAAAGTTTGAAGAATTCATGTATCACTTAAGATTTTCAAGGACTTGATTTCGAATTTTGCGATTGTAATAAACTACTTTGATACATTGTTCTATGAGATATTTTTCTAAAAATAAGTCTTAATTGGATCTCTTTTTCATATCGAATTGATTTTTCTAAGCTAGGCCTTTTGATTTCCAAAGATGATTTTGCCCTAAAAGATGTTCGAGCTTAGGGTTAACAGGATCAGATATTTTACTATTTTTTGGATTTTCTATGTTGTTTACTCATTAACTTACAAATTTTTAAAATCAATCACATGGAAACTCTATCATGTTCATGCCTTGATTAAAAAAAACATTATTTCTTTGCTAGTTTTTATGTATTTTTTTTGTTTTGTCGTTGTTATTTTTAGTTGATTTTATTATTTTTGGGCTTTCTCTGATCATCTACATCCTTCCTCTGATTTCCAATTTTTGTCACATCATTCTGGCAGATCTTTATATCATCCTGGATGATCTGCTCATCTCTCTTCAAAAACTCCATCTACTAAATTTTTTTTACTTTTCTGATCTTCATCTTCCCGGACAATCCATTATCGTTCTAGAAGATATGATCGTCCTCTGCTACAATCATCTTCATCATCCTAGCCGATCCATTTTTTATCCTAGATGATGCGTTTATGGAAATCATCCCGTCCTATACACCTGTTTGTTCTAGAGGATACACGTGTCAGTACATTAAAAATCTTTAAAATCACCCGGGACGATCCATTTTTGGATAATCGTCCTATATGATCCACTGTTCATTCTGGACGATACACATGGCACATGATTTAAAACATTTTAAATTTGGTCGGTACAATCCATTATTGGGCATCATCCAAGACGATCCATATAATTGTCCTGGACAATCTACTTTTTCAACGGTCGTCTGGCCTGACTCCTTAGGATGATCGCTTATGTCTAATCATTTCGGACGATGTTTGGTCGTATCGGAAAATCGGACTGCCTTTTTGACCAATTGGCCAGCCGCAATAATTACACCAGATTGGCCTGGACGATCCTGCGATCGTCCTGGACGATCCTGCAATCGTTCTGGATAATCCGGCCTATTCTTTAAATTGAGCCAAATTCAACCATTTTTCTTCCCACCTTTCCTTCTCTTTGGATTTCTTCTTTCCTATTTCTTACTTTTTTTCTTTCTAATGGCTAGAGATAAGTGTGCTCGTCAAACGTCTGAAAGCTCCTCGAGGGCCATGCTGGACCCTCGATTTTGGGAGGCAGACGATCAGGCTGTCTACCACTGATACAAGTTGTGCAGCATTACTCTCTCCCGAACAATCAATCCAAACCACCTCTCCTATCCAGTACTCAACCTTTTCACTCACACCTCTCTGTGCTTTATTCTCACCCTCACAATCCCATTTAATTCTGAACTTCTTTTTAAATTTTATGCCAACCTTCGAATCAATTCTTCTTACATTGCTCTCACCTCTTATGTGAATTGACGCCCTGTCGAGATCACATACCAACATTGTGCTGAACTGTTGCAGCTTTCCACCACTGGGGATAAGCTGTATACCCTCATTTCTGATCGTGACTTTGACTGGTCTATAGCCAATCACTTTTTTTGCCACACCAACGCCCACTTTCATGTTGGAGAGACTAGCTCTTTACTCAAAGATGTTAGGACGATGCAGCACATCCTTCGCACTTCTGTTATTCCAAAAGTCAATGACCAAGTCCATATTACTCCACTTCTTTCACTTATTACTGTTTACATTCTTGCCCATAGAGAATTCAAAGCCACAGACCTAATCTTTCACTACATCGAGCATTTGAATACAATCTGAGATCCAGGCCATAAGAGAAAATCCAATCTTGCTCTAAGACACATCATTACATATGTTCTAAAATCCAAATATCAACTTCAATATCTTGCTCCTCCCGACCTTCAACCACCCTTTTACTCAAACAGCTCCTTCAATATCCTTCATAGTACTAGTCTCCACCCAGGGGATGGGGAAGCCTAGGGGCCGAGGAGGAGGCTCCCGCTTCTATTTCAGCACCTATTCCTCTCCTCCGCACTCTCAACTGGATCAGTTGGTAGAGAGATTTGATCAGTGGGAGGCTCATTTTGAGGCCTACATTGTTGTACAGGAGCAACAACATACTGAGGACATCATCCACATGTACCACCAGCACGACTAGAACATAACCTGGTTTGGATCTCAGTTTGCCACACTGTCCAGTTACTATCATCAACCACTACCACCACCACCTTCTCCGTCTGATGATCAGGATCTCTCGTTTTATTAGATTTTTTTATGCTATTTTTCTTTAGTTTGTTTTTCTATAGTTTATTTTTCTTGTGATTATTTAGATTCTATTATGTTTTTAGTTTCCTCCTTTTTGTTATGTCAAAAGGGGGAGTAGTCTGTACCTTATTTTTGTGATTCTGGAATATTAGTGAACTACTTTTCATTACACTGTTTTTACTAAACTACCATAACTGCTTGGGATTTTTTGATTGTGTTTGTCATCATCAAAAAGGGGGAGATTGTTGCGAATTTAAGATTACGAATTAGACTTTTGATGATAGCAAACATTCATATTTTTCTACGACTTCCTTGCCAACTAACTTTTCAGGTCCACAAGATCGAGTGAAACTTAAGCCAGCTCAAAATTGAGTAGATTAAGGTTGAGTCAGTTTGTAATTTTTTCTTTCTTAAGTCATTTGTAAAAGTGGTTTCTGATGCTAAGTAACCTTGCACATACACACTTGAGGGATTTTTTGTTGTTTTCTATTTTGAAAACATCAGCCTTGACAATGACCCTATCGGCTAGGACAATCCAACTAAAAATAGAAACCCTAATTAGGGCATCCTGGTTAAGGCAGCCATCATTAAGCACATAGTCCTGGATGATCCTTGTATCAGTTAGGATGATAGGCTCAAATCATAAAGAATTAGCTGCCAGATCTATTTAGGTAAGATTTATTTTTTGGACATTAGCCAGAACGATCCACTACATCGTCCTGGACGATTTAACACAATCATGGCTAAATTAATCTGGTAATTAAGAAAAGCAATTAAGGCTTGATTGATACGATCATATCGTCCCGGATGATCGCAGGATCATCTGGGACAATCAGTTCAAAAAAATTTAGTTTCTCCTGAACGATCAACATCGGCCAGCTCAAATTTAGAGCAATGTCTTGGCCGATAAACATCGACCTGCTATTATTTAGAGCGATGTTCTGGATGATTTTCCTCAGTTTTGAACTAATCTTCCAAGATAATCGTGAGATAGGTCTGGACAATCAAGCTAATATTGAATCGTCCATACCTCCTTTTCTGAGCGATTGTATGGCCGATAATCTATGATTTGAACTAATAGTACATGACGATGTTGTATTGGCCTGGATGATTTGAACAAATTTCTTCTGTTCATCCCAGATCATCCCGGCTGATTATGCTTAATTTGTACTAATCGTACAGGACAATATTTATATCGTCATGGACAATAATGTTGGCAATTTGCAATTAATGAGCTATTCCGAAGCTCTTCCTTTTAAAGAGGTCTTGTTCTTCACTTTGCAAGACTTTTTATTGCTGTCTTGACCTAAGAGAGCCAAGAGGAGAGAAAGAGAGAGGGAGGAACTTGTGAGGGGGAGTTTGTGAGAGAGATTCAAAAAGGTTGCTCCAAGCAAGATTTCAGGGTTTCTTCTCCAGCCTTCATCCTTAATCCTTGGGGGCAGTGGCAGAGCCAGAAAATATATCTAAGGGGGGCCTAACTTTTATATCCTAGCTTAGGACCAATATAATCAGTATTAAAAATGATATAACTTTAGTAGTGAATTAGTTTATTTTCTTCATTCACAAAATGACTTCAATCATCAAATCACTTGATTTCTTCTAGAAAATGCTTAATATATTAACTAAAAATGTGATATTAGAAATCTCATTACACAAAAAAAAAATCATAAAATTTCTTTAAGATCTAATCAATATAGGATTAAGATAATTTCAATCAAGAAAAAAATGTAAATGAATAGAAAATTAAATTGAGAGTGATTTAAATGGATGATCAATCTTGATTGTGGACTGTTTATTGGGCATTTAAATGTCTTAGTGGTATCAGAATTTGGCGATCTTGGGCTTGTTGGATTCTTCTTTTCTAGCCACTCGACACTATAAGAATGTCATGTTTGAAAAAGTATTTGGTAATACGAATTATGGTTTGAACCTTCCAAATATGATTCAGGTATTTGATTTAGAGTCATCTGGGTTCGGATTGAGTTGAATTTTGTGTTGTTGGGTTTGTATTTTTGAGACGTTCAGTTTCCATATGGTCTCCGATTTAATTTACTATAAGTTTACTAAAATCATATCATATGGTCTCCGATTTAATTCTTGAAGTTTCCAACTTGATTTTGTCTTGGGATTTAAAAAAAAATTATTTTTTTTAGGGAAGGGAACATGCCCACCCCCCCCCCCCCTCCCTCCGCACATCCTTAGGGGTTCAAGGGAGGTCTACTTCAACAACTTGTTAATGTTCTTTGCCTGCTTCAGGAGGAAGCAAAAGGAGTTGGGTTCTTTGCCTCGGCGGGGTCAACTGAAAGGAGGTTTTGTAAGGGCTTCTCCGCCTTGCTGTGGGAGCAAAAGGAGAGTCACGTTTGTAGTGCAATACTCGGAGGGTGCCTCCGGGGAGTAGACGTAGATCGAGTTGATTGAACCACTATAAATCTCTGTGTTCTATTTCTACTATTTCCACATTTATTTATTTTTTCGCACTTTGATTTATGTGGTTATTTTGGTTTGTGATTGTGCTTTGTTTAAGAAAATTTTAAAATACCAATTCACCCCCCCCCCCCCCCCCCCCCCTCTTGGTTAGCCTTGGGCTTGTTCTTAAGGGCTTAACATCTCTAATGAACTTTCAGTTAAATATTTGATATGTCCTAAGCTCCCCCTTATTAGTTGAATTTTTAAAGATAGGGAGAGTTTTTTTTTTAATTTTAAAATGAGGAATAAAAAGAACACAAAAAATGAATAAGAAAATAAAGGCAAAATAGTGAACTAATCATAACAAAGTAGGAAGTACAAAGAACTATTCCCCTTTTGATATCACAAAAAGGATGAACAAATATACAAAAATACCAAAGCAAAATTGAAATCACATGATAAATAGAAAATAATATAGACAAAAACTAAAATAAGATAAACCAAAAATACGAAGAGCCCTGATCAAGTAGATGTGGTGGTGGAGGTTGGTAGTATCAATGAATATAAGTGAATTGCTCTCCAAACAAGGGCATATAATTTTCATGTTGTTGGTGCTGCTCTGCAATATAGTTATCAAAGTGATCATCCCACATATCAAATTTATAAAGTAATATATCGCACTGAGAGGGCTACTAAATAAAGCTGGTGATGGAGCTGGTGCTAGTGTTCGACTTCCCTCTGCTTCCTCTAGCTCGGTGCTAACATAGTGATCATTTTAATGATGAGCACTATGAAGGATATGGAAGGAGCTATTTGAGTAGAAAATTGGAAGATTATTTGGTGGTACAGGGAATTGGAAATTCTGTTTGGATTCAAGAATAAAAGCAATAATGTAACCTAAGAAAAGATTTGGCTTTCTTTTATTTCTAGGATATCTAATGCAGATAAGATTCTTAAAGTATTGAATAATTAAATCAGCTACATTGAAATTAATTTTAGTCATTATAAAATAGGTGGTGAGGGATAGAAAAGGTGTGTGTTTATTTGATCCCCAACTTTTGGAATGATTGAATTTTAAATATATTGTATAATTCAAGCATATTAAACTAAGGTATTAATGTGAGGAATGTGGTAGTTAATAAATGACTCCCTAAGGGTGGTATTAGCAAGGGTCCAATCATAGTAAGGTAGAAAAGCTAAAGAGTGAACATTTTTCCTAGTGGTAGAAAGATGTAGGAATTGGTCAAAGCCTTAGTAAATGATACAATAGGTCTTCTTTTGACATAGGATTTGAGGGCAGTGCCCTCACTATTGATTTGAAGGCTTGCAAAGAATTCAAAACAGAGTTCAGAGTTGAAACGGTAGGCAAAAGTGAGACTGAATTGAAAGGAAATGCAAGCGAAGAGAGATAGTACCTCTAAGTTTAGATATTCGCAATTTATAATTTTTTAGGTTATTATTCTGGCAGCCTTATAATGATTGTATGCCTCTTCATCAGCTACTTCAATAAAGCGAGGATCTATAGGATATCGGGAGGAGCTTCCGAGGAGAGATCATGATTGCTTTCCACTAGCCATTGCAAGGAGTAAGATCTTAGGGAGGAAGGAAGAAGATTTGAAAATAGTTTCGTGAAGAAAAATGTTATTCTGCCCTTTAAATAGAAATGGACCATATTATGCATTACAATATAATATCATACAGAACAATATAGTATCATCAGTATGATCAAGTGCATTTAGTTCATCCGATCCGCTCAGTAAAAAAGGTGCTCTTATATTACAGTACAATAAAAATTATATTGGATGATCAGTATAAAGATAGTTATCCTAAGGAGTCAGTTTGGACGATCATTTCTAAAGCATCATGATTCAGGCATGAATATCTATAAAATTTAATTCAATCCCTAAGGTACTAAAATTTTAGAAGGCAAGGGTTTTAGTACAGATGTCTGTTAGTTGATTTTCAATAGAAATATGATATAACTTTATGCCCCCTTTAGTTATATAATCCCAAATAAAATGATGCATAATGTCTATTTGTTTGGTCATGGAGTGTTGAATTAGATTTTTGGAAATGCAAATGATGCTAGTGTTATCATGCATAATAGGAATGGTGCCTACATGTAGTTCAAGATCTAAGATTTATTATTTTAGCCATAGGACTTGTGCAACACAGCTTCCTACAATTATGTATTCTACTTCAATAATAAATAGAGCTACATAGTTTTATTTTTTACTAGACCAGGAGATTATAGCTTAACCTATAAATTAACAAGTTTTAGAAGTACTTTTCACATCAACTTTATATCATGCATTGTCTGAATCTTAATATTATCTAATTTTGATAGAGGTGTTATGTCTAGGATATCAGATTCATAGGTTATGCATTCCTGGAAGATATCTAGTAATTATATTAATAGCACTCATAAGGGATTTTTTGAGATCAGATTGAAATCTAGCACAGATATATACACTAAATATGATATCAAGTCTATTGGTAGTCAAGTAAAGAAGTGATCCAATTATCCCTCTATACTTCTTCTACTCAACTAATTTTTCATTAGGATCCTTATCTAATTGAATGGAGGAGTTCATTAGGATCATTATACATCTCATATTTCTAGGAATATCTATAATATATTTTTATTGGTTAAGGAAAGTTTTATAATCCCTTTAATTCACACTAAATCTAAGAAAAAAGGTATGCTCTTCCATTATACTCATCTTAAACATCTCACTCATTATTTTTGAGAAATCATCACACAAATTCTTTTTTGTTGATCCAAATAGTATATTATCAACATAAATCTGAATAATGAGTAGATATTCTTCTTCTTTCTTTAGGAATAGGATGGTGTCTACACTACCCTTAACAAATTTTCTAAGTAGAAAAAATGTTCTCAACCTTTCATACCAAGCTCTAGCTACTCGCTTCAATCCATATAATGCCTTTACCAATTTAAATGCATGATAGGGAAATTGAGAATTCTCAAAACTTAGTGGTTATTTAACGTAAACATCTTCTTTTATAATCCCATTTAGGAAGTCATTCTTTATATTCATTTGATACAACTTGAATCCTCTAAAGCGGACAAAGGTTAATAGCACTTAAATGACTTCTAGTCTAACTACAAGGGTAAAGGTTTCTTCAAAATCAATTCTTTTAACATGATTGTACAACTTTGTCACTAATCTAGTCTTATTTTTTTTCTTAAAATCCCACATAGTCCTTACAACACTATGGTCTTTAAGTCTGCTAACTAGCTCTCAAACATTATTCCTAACAAATTAGTCTAATTCTTCTTGGATGGCTAGGATCCATAATACATCAAATAATACTTGATCTATGTTTGAGGGTTCTACCAATGAGATGAAATCAGATTGACTAACTTATTTTCTAACTCCATGCTTAGTTCTTACTCCTACTGATGGATCTTCTAAGAAGAGCTCCTTAGGGCGACTAGAAGAATATCTCCATTCTCTATGTAGTGGGTCCTGAGGCTCTACTCTATTTTCTAGGTTAATAGATTCTACTCTTTAGGTGACCTCAACCATTTAAAAAATATTTCCTAAATGGTGATTGGTAGCTGAGATCTTGATTTCAACTAATCATCACGTATGATATGTATCATCTAATATGATTAGTTCAAATGGCTTTAATTATCATAATTAGCTTTTTTAATAATTTTCTAATTAATTGGTCATATAGTACTATATGTATTGTATAGTATAATTAGTTTATAAAATTAAACTTCTAATTTATTATTATCTCACTCCCTTGAGTGTGCGTGTGTAGTCCCAGGTTTAGCATCTATCAAAAATGAGACATGACTGAAGAAAAGTAAAATAAATGAAAGAATAAATATAGACTCTTCATGATAGTTAACCCTATTTTACCTAATAGCAAGGCTTGGGAACTCTTGATTGATAGTGGCTGAACTAAAAACATCATTTCTCGGTCTTTAGTACAAGCCTTTCATCTAAAAACAACAAGAAATCCATAATAGTACAAGATTAGTTGGGTAAAAAGGGGAATTGACATTCAAGTAACAAATATGTGCCATGTGACCTTCTCCATTGGACGGTAATATGTGTGACATATTATGTGATGTCTTAGATATGGACGCGTGCCATCTGGTTTTAGGATGGCTATGGAAGTTCAAATGCCAGTGTTGCCTATAACAGTCGAGCTAATGACTATTCCCTGTAGTGAAAAGGCAAGCGCCTAAGGTTATTACTAGGGCTCCGTGAGAATAAAAGAGGTACCCAAGAATCTAATTTGAAAGAATTATTCTAATCTTTTAATAAGCAATAATCATTAGAGCTACCTAATATCATCAATCAATAATAAATAACATAATCAAATTTTATAATTTAAAACATCAATATATATATATATATATATATATATATATATATATATATATATATATATATATATATATATATATATATATATATATATATATATATATATATATATATATATATTATATATATATATATATATATATATATGTGTGCATTGGTGGTCACTGATTCAACTAGTTCATGACAAGACCACATTCTTAATGAAATTTGCACTCTATAGGAAAAGTTCAACTCCATCTCTCCTCAAGAGCTCCCTTCCACCCTCTAGTCTTTATGAAATATTCAGCATTAAATTTATTTTCTTCTTAAAGCTACATTGCCAAACCTACCTCACAATCTACTCAACCCCAAAGAAGAATAGATTTTCCAATCAATCATTGAATACCTTTAGAACAAACAGCTCATCCAAATAAGTATTATCACTTGTGCTATCCTTATCTTGCTTGTGCCAAATAAGAACAGTAAATGGCATCTATGTGTGGGTAGTAGAGATATAAAAAAATCACCATCAAATACCATTTTTCCATTCCCTGGATTGACAAACTTCTAGATAAACTGGTTGGATTGTCAGTGTTCTTCCAAATAAGTATTATCATTTGGTTTATACACGTGCCTTCCACCTTTATGAGAATCATGCAAGATAAACAAATCGGTTTAGGGAAAATTATGCATCTCATTCTTTGATGATATTTTTCTTTACAGTGACACTTTGACGCAACACATAGACCATCTCAAATAGCTCTTTGAATTATTACGGGAGCATCAGCTATTTCTCAACCTCACAAAAATATCACTTTGCTCCCTCCCTTGTTCAATTCCTCAATTTTGTGGTACCCAAGGAAGGCATCCAGATGAATCCAGAGAAAATTTCAACCATCCTCAATTGGCCCAGCTTGAATTCCTTCTTTGAAGTTCATAGTTTTCATGGATTAGTGAATTTTTATCGCAAGCTTATTAAGGGATTTAGTTTTCTTTTGTGTCACATTACAGACTGTTTAAAATGTAAAACCTTTCATTGAGGTGACAACCACAAAACAATTTTGAGTCCATTAAGAAGGCTTTGACATCCGCCCTTATTCTTTCTATTCCAAATTTAAATAAACTTCTGACTATTGAAACTGACACTTCTTATATAGGCATTGGACCTGTGTTAGCTTAAGAAGGGAAGCCGATTGCATATTTCAGGGAAAAGTTTTGCTCATCATTCCAATAGTGGTCAGCCTATGAATGAGAATTGTACTCAATTGTTTGTGCTCTTAAATAGTGGGAACATTATTTACTACATAGGGATTTCATCATTTGTACTGACAATAGAGCACTTCAATTCATTAATATTTAAAAACATAATAACCACATGCATGCATGTTGGGTCTCCTTTCTCCAAAAGTTTTCTTTGTTCTGAAACACCAATCTGGCCAGCACAATACCATTGACGATGCTCTTAGTGGAAAGTTGATTCTTCTTACTCAACTACAAACCACATTTCAAGGTTTGACTTATCTTAAGGAGCTTTATGCAACTAATCCTAACTTTGCAAAAATCTAGAATCACTACCAACTTCAGGGAAATTTTTTTGGTTTCACTATTCAATATGGCTATCTTTTTTTAAACAAATTGCTTTGTCTTCCTGTCTCACCTTGGCGACAACATCTAGTCTGTGATGCCCATTCTGGAGGACTCGCAGCTCATGCCAGCCAAGAGAAATCACTAGATTTTTTACAGTCTCATTTTGTTGGCTATGTCTCCCTTGTGATGTCAAATTCATAAACCACTTTTAGCATAAATTATGTATACAGGGTTGGGTACCAATTTTGGTCCTTATTTCAGCTTATCATCCTCAGTTCGATGGGAAAAATGAAGTTGTCAATCATACATTGGGAAACATGCTTCGATGTTTAGTTTAAGACTATCCAAAAGTAGTTGGAAGAGATGTTTTGGTTTCCTATAGGCACAAACCCCTATAGTTAATTACCCCTCCCGATAATGAGAGAGAACTTTCAATTAAGGCTATCGTCAATCTGATACGTAGAGATACGTGTTATCTAGCATATAGTAGTAGCATAGGCAATGAGATTTGAAATGTTTGGATGCTTGGAAATTTGGGTTGAAATATTTGAGAAGTTTGATATTTAAAATTGAAACCTTCACCATATTACACTTAAAATAGATGGTGGGGAAATAGATGATGGACCAGATCAAGATCCCATGGTTCCGTCATCCCGGGCTACCATGGTCCATGGTCTACTTAGTCATAGGAGGTAGTCGACCAAACCTGACAGAATGATCCTTGTCGGCAGTCATGGGTTACTTCGTCCAAGGGGACCTTGTAGACCTGGGTTGCATATTTTCCTAAGGAGACAAATTTGAATCTACCAAAGCTAAAAAAAGGCTTTGTGCCATATCGATCATGTCCTATTAATTAATATATAAAGGATTTGATGCCACTAAGGAGCATATATGCTCTGGCCATAACTGATATTTTGTGGTGCCATTTGGTAGCAAAATCATTTGATTTAGAGGGCCCCGGGTCATAACCGTTTATCCTGCAGTGTCATTTCGCAAAATAATCACCGATTAGATGACACGTACCACGTCCTTATTGGCACGAGATTAATTTGAGAATGGATCCTAGTGATATTTTTAACTAAGCATCAGCTCTTTGTGAGCTGAAGTAAATTTTAATTTGTCGAATTTAACAAACTGTTGCAGAGGGTAGATCAATTTTTCTTTAAGTGTTTGATAGTGAAATTTAAATTTTTAAATATCTTTATATTTTAGAATTTCTAGAATTTTAGATTTTTGGAGTATTTTGGTGGCATTTGAAATGTTTGAAATTAACTCTTTTGGTTGAGATTAGCATTCAGCACGGCCATCATCGGGGTATTTGGGGTCCTTTCCATTTATTGATTGAACCTTATCGACTCGACTGAGCTATTGATCGAGGATCAGGTTTCTTGTAGGCTTTATGGTTTTGTTAGTGAATTATCTTGATTATATCCCTTGAAGGTCTAATATGAATGTATTAAAATAAATATATCGGTCGTCACAATCATATATTTATTTGATGGTTTATACCATATCGACTCTTATTGATCCACATAGAAGGATCAGGTTCAAAGTTGAATTCACCTATTGACCCGTGAAGCATCCCTAGACGACACATGCTCGTCGGGGCCCATGCGGGTGTTTGAGAGAATTTTATAATTATTTGTTGAACCTTGTGGACTCCTATTCACTCATATAGGATGATCGGGTATCATAGGCTTTGTGTCTTTATTAAGGAATTCATAATATTATAGGCCTTAAAGCCCTAATATGAATGCATTTAAAACAAATAAATTGGTTGCCATAATCGTGTATTTATTTGAAGGTTCGAACCCTGTCGACTCCTATTGATCTGCATAGAAGGATTGGGTTCAAACTTGAATTCACTTATTGACCCATACAGCAACCCTAGACGTCACTTGTGTACCAATAACATGCTCGTCGGGGCCCATGCATATATTTGAGGGTATTTTATAATTATTTGTTGAACCTTGTTGACTCCTATTGACCAGTATATAATGATCGGTTTTCATAAGCTTTGTGCCTTTATTAGTGAATTTATATTGTTATAGGCCTTGAAGAGCTAATATGAATATATTTAAAGCAAATACACTAGTCGCCACAACCGTATATTTTTTTTGAAGGTTTGAACCCTATCAACTCATATTGATCCGCATATAAGGATCGGGTTCAAACTTGAATTCACTTATTGACCCAAACAATATCCCTAGACGTCACGTGAATACCAATAACATGCTCGTCGGGACCCACACTTCTCTATCTTCAAAACTCAGATCTCTTTTATCTAAATGCTGATTATTTACTTCATTCATAGGGAAAGAAATGAACAAATATTTTTGCACAACATCAAATGAATATCCACGGTTACAAATAACATCAAAAGGGCCACCAATGAGAAAACAAGATGTTGGGAGCTTTATTTTTGTGATTTTTACCACGTTGGGAAATGATGATTGGTATTTGTCCTTTTTAGTTGAAGCATAAGGCTATCTGAAGTAGAAAATAAGTTATTTTGTTATTTGAGATGACCTTCAATGGCTGAGTTCTCATCACATCATCTTATAATTGAAGTCTTGATAGTTCATGCATGGCAAGAGGTCCTTGTATACTAGATGGGGTCTATATTGCTTAAAATTCTATTTCTTGATATATTTTTTACTCATGGAATAATAACATGAACTACTAGATGACATGTGCATTAGCTACAGTTTTAATGTAATCAAATGGAGTGCTAGTGGTTGTATGCTGCCATAATATTACAGTTTAAATATATTTTGTTTATTCTATTTTGTTTCCTTTGATATATTAGGTATTGTATTGTATATGTAGTCCAAATTTGGTCGGCTGCTATAAAAAGAGTCTGGATTCAAGTAATTGTAAACGATTATTAAACAACCATTTCATATTCATTAAAATTCAAATTAATAATTTATTATAGCAAAAATATCTTCCAAATGATGCCAATCACCCCTTGTCATCAAATCATCTCAAGCTTGTTTTGATTCTAAGGTTCCATCAGTGGTGTGAGCTTCGTCATGGTCTCAATACAAAATCATGCGAAAGTATTATTTTGTTTAATGAATTATTAAGGAAAGTTATGATTGCTAAATATTTTTATGGGGACAAATGAGTTCTTGATAGTTCTAACAGGAACCTTAAGGAGGTTGAGACACTATGATGATCTGTTTCACGTTATATAAGTTCACAATGTTATATTCAAATGTACATAAATTTATAGTGGTGTCTTGAACAAAACAATATATATCCCTGTAAAAGATGTAGATCAAATGTGTTTGTTTTGATCATAATAAATTTTGTGGCATCTTCTAATGACCTATTATATATTTAATTTGAGGTTGAATATTTTCCAATATAGTAAAGATGGAGAATGGTTCCGATAGTATATATATTGATCACTTGGATGATTAGCTCACTTTTGATAACATATAGAGATTGATAATATATAAAAGCTTGATGTTATTGCTATTAGTGTTGTTGTAGACATTAATACGAAAATTTCATAAAAGTAAAATAAAATTTATAACTCTATATTTTACTCAAATTTATCACATTAAATTAAACTAATTCCAATAGAAGAACATTGAACAATTGATAATATTTTTTATAGTAGATATAAATTAAACACCAAAGTACAAATGACAAAAAATTGTTGATCTTCTAATGTTGAAGTTCTTTTATAACTAAACTTGAAGTTCTTTTATAACTAAACTTTATGAGCTTTATGTCTGACTCATAAAGCTCCTTGCACAGTGGCCCTAACATTGAAACTTTGAGAGTGAATATTGAGAGATACACAATGTTCTCTTTGAAAAGTATCTTATACAAATGAATCTCAAAATTGTGATGGAAACACCCAATAAAAAATAGTTAGTTGTCTATGTAGTAGAAACTAATCTTAATCATTGACAAATTAATCATCAACTTACAAAATAAAGTTGCCTACGAAACCCTGATAATTATTGTATTCAAATTGAATCTTAATTGGAGAGAACCCATCTTTTAAAATAACCCACAAAATTCTAATAAAGTTCAAATATTTCAAAAGTGATTTAAGCCTTACCTCGATAATGGATGTGTTGAATTTGAATCTCAACTGGAGCGGTCCACCCAGTTTTCAAAGAAATGTCCCCAAATTTCAAAGTTACTCATTTAAGTTATTAATCATAGAATATACTTGATAAGACACAAAACTTTTGTCATGTAAGGTTGAATTAAACGTGTCCCCTTACAACAAACACCCACATCAAGTGTATAAGGCACCATTGGACGAAACAACCTATGGCTACCAATAAGGATCATTCGGTTAAGTTGGGTTGCTATCTCCTCTGACTATGTAGACTAGGGGCATTATAGCCCGAGACGATTGAACTAATGAGATCTTGATCAGACTCATCATCATTCCCTTATCACCCAATTTAAGTGTACGGTGATAATTTTCAAAACCTAAACCATCCTAAAACTTCAGCATCCAAAACCTAAAGTTTTGCTCTATATGCTAGGTACCTAGTGCTTATATAATAACTAGCCTTAATTGAAAGTTCTCTCTTGATATCGAGGAAGGTAATTAACTATAAAGACTTTGCACCTATGAGAAACTATACCTCATATCATAATATTCTACTAAAATGAGAGCAAAATCTTTATGTAGTGTCTTATATAAAATACAATATGTCTTCTAAAAATTTATAACGGAAGATCAATCTCGTTAAAACTTTTTCTATCAATAAAATGGAGTACGAATAGGTTGGAGCACAAATTTTTCATAGCCCACAACAATATTTAAAACTGCCACACACAATATCAAGAATGCTTTGACAATTTAAATACATGCAACAAACAAATTAACAATCATTTAAAGTATTTTTATTCTCACTTATAATCATAATACAACAAAAAGATCAATATTCCTTATATGATGGTCTCCATCTTTTCATTTTCGAGAACAAAAAATAAAAATAAAATAAAGACACAAATAGTCTCAAACCACAATCCAACCCTCAAACGATAAGCCTATATATAGATCATTTAAAGTATCTTGACAATCATGCAACCAGGCATTTAGTTGTGAGGAAATAATTGAGGAAAAGCATATCCATATCCATGAACATTGACAAGCTTTGAATTCAAGCATGATTTAATGCTAATTCACTAATATAAGAAGCAAGTTTCATATTGAAAAACAATGAAAGTGGCATACTTCTAATACATCGTCAAAGTCATGAAAAAATACATCATTAGATGATAAGCTCATCCCCATCAATTCTAGAGGCACAATCAAGTGAGGAAAATCATGACGATAAAAAGCATAGGAAATTATCTTTAATCTTAAATCTAATAATCCTTTCTTGACAAGGAACTACTCAAAAATACAGTAGTTTGATGTACTCTTTTATAATGCCAATCTAAAATCTTAATGATCATGATCAAGTTGATTCACTGCTCCCAAGCTATAAGAAAAAAATGCAAGTGTAAATAAATTTACATTTAAATTAATAATACAAAAAATTGATAGATTTGCATAAATTATTTAAGATGAACAAACTTTAGTTGATTTAATATATATTTATTTAGACATTATGACCAATTATATAATATTATTATTATACACATTTATGTTTTTTTTATAAAAATTTTTGCTAATTCAACATTAATATTGAATAGAATAAAAAAATCTGTCAACACTGTTATAGGGTGGCTATAGCGGTCGTTTATATAATATATTACAATAGTTTTAAATGCTATGAATTTGAAGCGGTTAAAATCGCTATGAATAATTTGATCTTAGCAACAATTCTAGAAACCACTGCAAACTACATGATGTCATTGTTCCATTTTTTCAGCAGTAACATTTCACATATATCATAACCTTAAATATATGCAATTTGTGGCAGATACTGAATTTAATGAGTCTTCGTAGTCCGTTTATACTCTCTTTTGTATATTTAATATTTTAATACTCATGATCACTGCTTAATGTTATTGTGTCAATTATTGCACGTGTTTGTCATCTTATTTAGAAGCAAGATACAAAACCTTTTTTTTCATCTATTTTAATGCATAATGTTGGGCATTAAAAGAGAAGCAAAATATTAAGTTAAGCGTTGCAGAGATGAGGATGCTTATGTGGATGAATGGCTTTACTTTTAGAGACAATGTATGAAATGAGCAAATACGTGAAAAGGTTGGAGTAGCTCCAATTGAAAAAAAGATTAGAGAGAGTCACCTTAGATGGCTTGGTCACATAAAACGATGGCCTTCCAACGACCTGATTAGGAGAGTAGATGTATTAGATTTGGCTTATGTTAAAAAAGGTAGAGGTAGACCTAAAAAGACTTGGTTAGAAAATATTAGAATGACATTTTTGATGAGATTTAATTGAGAATTTGACTCTTAATAGAACACAATAGAGGAAATAATTCATTTAGCCGACCCTACGTACTGGGATAAAGGCTTGATGTTGTTGTTGTATTCTAAGTATTTTTCTTAGATAAAGTTATTGCAATTGCATATCTACCCCATTGTAAGATTTGTCCCAGCCTAAAAAAGGGGATATTATGGGGGAATAAAAAAAATGGGATATTAAGAGGGAAAATATTATTCCTCACATCTCTATGACATTTGTTTCATTATATATAGACCTACAAGTCATCAAAGCATTTATGAATTAATAAAACTTTCATCATTTACATAATAATGTACAACTATACAAGATATACATTGTAAGTTTCTTCCCTTGTAAAGTTCATAATACTAGTCAAGCTTAAAACCAATCAAACAATTTTTTAAGGTTATCTCACCTTAGAGAAGCTTTTCTTTTTCATCAACCAAATGGCTTAATCCCGCTTGATTGCTTAAATTATCTTAAGCTATTTGACATAAGTTAGCTTGAATTATCATGGAATTGTTAGAGATTAAATATTTGTAATAGTAAGCTTTTTATCCTTTATATGGATGTCAAATCCATGCTCAAATAATTATCCCAATCTTAAAAAATATATATATTTTTTCATATTCACACAAAACAAACATAAAAAATAAATTGATGAGTTCCATCTTTAAAAAGAATAAGAATTTTCCAAAATTTTTGAAGAGTCGACAAAATATTAGAATCACATTTTTGATGAGATTTAATTGAGAATTTGACTCTTAATAGAGCACAATAGAGGAAATAATTCATTTAGCCGACCCTACGTACTGGTATAAAGGCTTGATGTTGTTATTGTATTCTAAATATTTTTCTTATTTAAATTTATTGCAATTGCATATCTACCCCATTGTAAGATTTGTCCCAGCCTAAAAAAAGGGGATATTATGGGGGAATACAAAAAATGGGATATTAAGACGATAAATATTATTCCTCACATCTCTATGACATTTTTTTCATTATATATAGACCTACAAGTCATCGAAGCATTTAGGAATTAATAAAACTTTCATCATTTACATAATAATGTACAACTATACAAGATATACATTGTAAGTTTCTTCCCTTGTAAAGTTCATAATACTAGTCAAGCTTAAAACCAATCAAACAATTTTCTACATATGACTTGGAATTTTATGCTATTGTTCAGATTTTAAAATTTTGGAGATGTTATTTGATTCAACGAGAATTTGTTTTACATACTGATCACGAAGCTTTAAGATTTTTGGGCTCTAAAAAAAACTTGAATAAAAGGCATGCTAAATGGGTTTCTTTTTTGCAAGAGTATAATTTTCATATCAAACATAAAATTAGTGTTTTAAACAAAGTTGCTGATGATTTAAGCCGGATATCTCATTTGTTGATAACTGTTTATCTAACTATTACTTCTTTTGATTTTTTGAAAGATACTTATGCAAATGACCCTGATTTAAAGAACATTTGGGATTCTTATCTTGCTTCCGGAATTGATCCTACTGCTCAATTTGTTATTCATCAAGGGTTTTTATTTAATGGATCTAGACTTTGCATAATGAAAAATTCTTTAAGAGAGCAACTTGTGCATGAACTTCATAGTGGGGGATTGAGTGGACATTTTGGGTAGGGAAAAACTGTTGTTTTGGTAGAGGAAAAATATTTCTGACCTCATATGAGAAAATAATTACTAAGCTGGTAAAATAATGTAAAATTTGTCAGCTTTTAAAGGAACTTCTCAAAATACTGGTTTGTATACTCCTCTACTAATTCCAAATAAACCTTGGGAGAATATCTCTATGAATTTTTTTTGGGATTGTTTGTTACTTTTAGAAAGTTTGATTCTATTTTTGAGGTGGTAGATCACTTTAGCAAAATGGTACATTTTAATCCTTGCAAGAAAACTTCATATGCCTCATATATTGTTGATTTATTCTTTAAAGAAATTGTTCATCTTCATGGTGTTCCTCGCACTTTTACTTCTGATAGAGATACTAGAGTTCTGAGTCATTTTTGGAGAACACTTTGGGCAAAATTATGAACTACTCTTTAATTTAGCAGTGCATATCATCCACAAACTAACGGGCAAACTGAAGTTGTCAATCAAAGTTTGGGATACTTATTGAGATGCCTAACATGTGAGAAACAATCCCAATGGGATTTGCTTTAGCCCCAAGCTGAATTTGCTTACAATAATTCTGTTACTCGCTCCACTGGTTAAACTCCATTTGAAATCATTTATGGTCAGCCTATACCTCACATTTTAGATAGAAACTGTTTGTCTTTACCAGATAAAATTAGTGCTGAAGCTTCTGAAACCTTTGACCATATCAAAACTGTCCAACAGCAAATCCTTGAAAAACTCCGAATGGCTAATGTTAAATACAAAACTGAGGCTGACAAACATCGTAAGGAAGTTTATTTCAAAGAAGGAGATTTGGTTCATTTAAGGTTCTTAATAAGGCAAGCTCTAAATCCCCACCCCAAGCTCTACTTACACCCAACCATGTCGCCGGCCCTGCCCCCTCCCATATCCGTTATACATCAGTTTTTTTTTATTCAGGAAAATTTAAGGTAAAAACTAAAAGCTAATATTTTTAGGAAATAAAAATGCAAAGTTGGTTATAAATTTTCAACCCCCAAAGAACCTTCTGAACAAACGGAGCGAACCTCATAATGAAGGTCAAAGAGGCTAACCATTAGCACTCCGATGTACGAGTAGTGGCTAGTCTAAGCACCTATTAGTACTAACTCTCTAACAAAACTTCCGCAGCCAAAGACTTCCTTCCTTTGAACTACATTGATTTGAGCAAGTGGTTCGTCGTCTTCACAATAACTTTCTTCTCCACAGGATTGAGTCCTTATATCTAAACCATCAGTTACATCCAGAGCTACCCAAGAGGCATTTCCAGCCAAAACAGGGTTGGATCTCACTAACCAACTTTGTGCATCTGACTGCAGCTCACAGAAGTATCTAACAAAGTTCACAACAAAACATTCACCCATCTACCATCAAGTTATATTATTAAATATATCATTGTTGGAATTATGAGCATAATACTTGAATTGTCTTAACACTTTTGCTGGGATGAAGGTGATAGTGAACTCACCAACACATGGCTCATAATGCACAGTGTAACTTGCTGCCACCTCACTATAAATGATACAACAACAACATCAAGCCTTTATCCCACTACGTGGGATCGGCTACATGAATCATTTTTCTCCATTGTGTCCTATTAAAGGTCAAATTCTCATTTAAATCTAATAAAGAAAGGTCATTCCTAATATTTTCTAACCAAGTCTTTTTAGGTATGCTTCTACCTTTCTTAACATAAGTCAAATCTAATACCTCTACTCTCCTAACCGGGTAATTGGAAGGCCGCTGTTTTATGTGACCAAACCATCTAAAGGCGACTCTCTCTAATCTTATCTTCTACTGGAGCTACTCCATCCTTTTCATGTATATACTCATTTCGTATCCTATCTCTAAGGGTAAAGCCACTCATCCACCTAAGCATTCTCATCTCTGTCACACTGAACTTAGTATTATGCTTCTCTTTTAGTGGCCAACATTCAACACCATAAAGCATTGCAGGCCTCACTACCATCTTATAGAATTTTCCCTTAAGTTTGAGGGATACCTTTCTATCACACAACAAGCCCGATGCATTCCTCCACTTCAAGCACCCAACTTGAATTCTGTTGATAATATCCCCATCTATTTCACCATCACTCTAAACAATAGATCCAAGATATGTAAAACGTGTACTCTTATTAATGACTTGATCGCCCAAAGCCACAATCCCCTCACTATGTCTATTACTACTATAAATGATAGCATGTGAAAAATCATCATCAGATAATATTTCAAAGGCATGGGCAGCAAAATCACTAACTATTCTGCCAAAAATTGCAGTCTCAGCATTCGTAAAATTTTGAGGGTTGTTTGCATGACCTATTGTCTGTACTCCCACTTTCAGCACAGACACCTATTGTTGGCAAAGTAGTGTCCTTTTAAAAGAACAAGAGTGCAAATATTTTTTTATTAATAATTCATCATTCAACTACACTAATAAGGGCCTCTATATATAGGCCTTAGAAATAAAATAAACTAAAATAAGACGATCATACCCGTAGGGCTTACATAAGATTAAACCCTTAAGGGTAAAAATGGAAAATGCATAATTAAAATAAAAAATTAAGATAATATAGGACGATCACGGCTGTCGATCTTCAGCTCCTCCTTAGATAGGCATTGACGGTTTGATGTCTGCATCATTCTCCCTAGGTGGAAAAGTGCTCGACTTCGTCGAGTTCATGTCCCGGGTGAGCAACCATTCTCCGATACCAAACTGATATAGAACGAGATGGGAGGGGTCATGTGAATTTGATATTTTAAATTAATTGAAAAAGAGAGAGAATGGGTTAAATAATCTCTTAAAATGAGTTCTAATTTTGTGAAGAAATTAATAAAATAGAGAAGGGAAGAGAATAAGGGGTGCCGACTATGTGGGGAGGGAGGAGAAGTGTCTACATACAATTTACATGGACACAAGCAGTAAATGTGATTAGGGAATTAAATCTGATTTTAATTTTAAATTTGAGAGATTTGGGGAGTTACCCAAAAAGATTTATTAATTAGGAAAATTAATTTAAATCAAATCCAACTAGAAATTTAATTAGATCTAATTTAAATAATTTTCCTAAGATAGGGATTCCTAAAAAAGATTTATTAATTAGTTAAATTAATTTAATTCTTATTTAGATCTAATTTAATTCTTATTTAGGAATCCTTATATTAGGATAGTTACTTAAATTAGATCTAATTAAATTTCTAGTTGGATTTGATTTAAATTAAATTTTTAATTAATAAATCTTATTTAGGAAACTCCCCAAATCTCTCAAATTTAAAATTAAAATCATATTTAATTCTCTAACCACATTTATTGCTTGGGACTACATACATTGTATGTCGGCACTTCTCCTCCCTCCCCATGTAGTCGGCCCCCCTTATTCTCTTCCTTTCTCTATTATAATTAATTCCTTCACAAAATTGAAACTCCATTTAAGGTATTAATTAAGTAACCCCTCCTCTCTCTTTTCCAATTAAATTAAAATATCAAATTCACATGACCTCTCCCCTCCTATTCTATATCACTTCCATTTTACTAATATGTCGATAAAAATAAAAATCTTTAATTTCATTTAGGGTGTTCAAGTTACTAAAGTCATCGCATTCTCACAATCTACATTGAAAAATTTAGCAAAACATATCATCCAAGTTTGTTGAATATCCTCTTCTAATAAAAGCACTTTTTGATTTTCATCCTTCATACACTTCAATTGAACTAAATCCTTACTACTCCTCTCTCTTTGTTTAACTAACTTATACATATATCTTTCACCCTCCTTAGTATCTAATATATTATATAAATCATTAAAAGCTACAAGCTTTACATTACATCTTGCTTTCTTAGTCTCCTTACATACTTATTTATATCATTCCTCATTATCAAAAATTTTATCGCTAAACCTATTTTTATAACAAATCTTATTATTTTTTATCTTTTTTTGAACAATTTAATTCCACCAATTATTTTTACTATTAGTAGTTTTTCATTTTGATACTCCAAGCATATCTTTTGCAACATTATTAATATTACTCGTTATTTTTTTCCTACATAACATTTGCTTCCTCATGCATAAACAAAATCTTAATATCTATAATTTTACTCTAAAAAAAATTTATTAATATTCTTTAAATGCCCTCATCTAATTTTAGAACAAATATTTACTTTATTTTTTATTTTCTGCCCTTTCATCTTAAAATTCAAAATTAATAAATAATGCTGGGTACAAAAAGTTTTACTTAGAAAAATTTTATAATCTTTGTTATCTAAACAATCTATTTTTTTCTTATAAGAAAATAACCAATCTGAGTTTTATTATATTCATTCTTATAAGTAATGAGAAGCTCACCTCTGAACAAATTATAATGATAAATAATTTAATTAGAAATTAGCTTCATTATTAAATTATTTAATAACTAGTTATAGTATTATTTATTAAATTACTTGTACATGTGTTAATTTAAAAACATTTGATATTTAATTGTATTAATAATTATCAAATTAATTAGATAATTTTTTTAAATAGTATTATTTAGTAAATTCATGATTTATGGCAAAAAAGAGAGAAACGAAGGATTTATTCCGCCGTGAGATTTACTGGGCACTCAAAGCCCATTAGGTGAGTTGAACAAGGGTAAATCCATGGATAAATCCTCCTTCAAGGCTGCGATTGATGGATGTTGGGATAGACTACGATCGATAGACACTAATCATAGACTGCAAGATAGACGTTGCAGGACTATGGAGTCAAATCGATTACTGATTTGGGGATGCACTGTGGGATCGACGCTGCGAGACTGTGGGATCAACATGACACGTTGCGAAACACTAGGGGTAATGGCCGCATAGGAGGATGTTGTGCTACATCTGCTCTGCGTTACAGTATGCTAGATTCGCCCCTGGGCTTGGTTGCTCGGTTGCTGGGGACGAAGGACTTGGGTGCGCCTTGAGGATTCGCTAATACTCTACTCTGCGTTGCAGGATCATCTCTTAAAAACATTCTTTGCTTATTCCGATAATACCCTCGTGTCTATCTCACATTTCCTTTTAAAATTGACGGTAAACCCAAAAAAAGTCTCATTTGAAGGAGTTGAGGGATCAAATTGTTCCCTCAAAATAGTTGGGGACATTTTGAACTCTCACAAAGAGTTGAGGGACCATTTTTGTCTTTTTCTCCTTGTTTATTTAAACATTGAGTATTTTAAAAAAAAATGCTCAAGCTTGTTTGATTACTTAATCAAACAATCACAAACAAATATCAATCAAGCCAAGCCATGAGCAAATTGTCAAACACCCGGTTTGCTTGCTAAGTTTGATTAAAAGTAATTTGAGGAAGAGTCATCACCAAATGCTAAAAGTTATTGAATAATTAGGCTGAGAAGAAAGCTAAAAATATATACACTTATAAACAAAAACAATAATCAATAATATATTCATGATAAACACAATAAAAGTAATTGTAATTAATATAATTAGATTATTAGTAATGATGATATTTGAATCTAAATTATACATTCAGCATTAAGTAATAAGATAAAAATCAGTAAAACATCACATATAAAATTATCAAAATTAGAAGCTAAATAATAATTTAAATCATTTGTGCTAGACAAATGAGGATAATGCAGAACAAAACGAGTAGAAAGAACTCTACCAATTGAAGCTCAAATTTTTTCCAACAACCAAGCCTTGATCACACCTGGCTGGAGAAGTCAATGAGGGGAGGAATTGCAGGTTGGAGAGAGACTCAGTGTTGTTGGAAGTCTAGAAACGACATAATTTGATAAAATATCTTTATAAGGCCAATCAGCACTATAATAACAGTTGGGACTCATTAGCTTGATAGTTTTATAAATATTTTGAGGATTTTCTCATTAGTTAATGGCTTCATAAGATAAAGACCCCAAATAAACCATTTTTGAAAGTGACCCATTAATGCAAAAGAATCAAAATGAATGACTGAATTGTACAAAATCCAAACATAGGCACCAATTTGCTGTTTACCCAAAGTTACTTGAAGAAACAAGAAGGTAATATGATGCACCTGCGATAATACATTTTAAAAAAGGGAAAGTAATATAATAAGATGATATACTTAACCTGCAATCAAAATGTTAAAACATTTGCTTATTGGTTGAAAAAGAATGAAATAACAAAGAGGGATCACGTGACTCACGAGTACATGCTTTTACAATCAAGTTCACATAATCAGACTTCCTAAAAAAGACTCTTCCTGAAAATTCAGCATATTGCATGTTTGGCTTACTGCTGATTGTGTTTATATCAGTCTGCAACAAATGAATAAGCTATCAATATGGGAATCATAGATATTAACGTAAAATAAGATAATAACATTTTAAACAATAAACTTTATTTCTCCACTTGCCTGTATGAATGGGCGGTAAGGATCTGGAAAATAACATGCAACTACAGCCACAGCCGCTTCTCTATAAGCCAACCTAATTTTTAAATCTTCAGGAATTGTGGTGCTATCTTCCTGACCAGTTTCAAAAGTACCTTTTTGCTGCAAACAAATTAAGATTTGCAATAGAGTATGTAAATCAGAATGGTTCAGCTCCTTTAACTTGTCATTTGGTATAGTTATGCGTCGAATATGCATAAATATGCAATAAATGCATAAATTTGTAGTACCCTAGTAAGAGCCTCCAGTAGTTCCTCCCTTTCAATAAAGTCCTTATCCTTTCTAGCAGTCAAAATACCAGCTTCATTCCTGGCATCAACTTCAAAACATTAATCAACATTCATAACATTCAGTCAGGTAAGCAATGAGGGGAAAAGGGAAATTTTTTTACAATATATTCTGGAGCTCTGTTCCCGTAAAGTCAACTGCAAGGTCTGCAATTTCTTGAAGAAGGGCATCCCTTTCCAGGTCAGACCTAAAAAATTTATTCCTAGCATGTAACTGTTGTTTTCATCGGTAAAACAATAAGAAAATCTTATATCTTAAATTGTAAAAAACTGAAAAAAAGAATAATAATAAAGTCACCTTTAATATGGCCAACCTTCCATCTCTGGAAGGCAAGCCAACCCTTATTATTTTCTCAAAACGACCCTTCCTCAACAGAGCCGGATCCAATATATCCAAGCGATTAGTTGCACCTATAACTAGCACCTGGCAGTAAATGCAAGCCGTAGTATATAATAAATTAACCAAAGTAAAAATGTCATGCCTCAACTAAGCTTGAATATACCTGAGCTTTCGACTCATTGAACCCATCCATCTCAGTCAAAATCTGAAGCAAGTTGATGGGGACATCGTCTGCAATTACGACACATGTACCTTCAGGAGACGCCGGAGATCGACGACCACGATCATGATCTATATTTTCATCATTTTATGTAGTGGTTTATTTTTATTTTATGTTTTTCCGTTTTTACCCTTATGGGTATTTGGTCGCTATTGTAGCCTAAGGGGCATTTGAGTCTTTTGTTTTCTTTGTCATTTTGAGGCCTATATATATGACCATTTTCTTATGTAATAGGGAGTTTTGATGAAATGAAATTTACTATTTGTTCTCTTTGTGAGTTCCTCCCTTCAAGATCTCTTAGTGACTTCGCTGGAGAAGACTAGATCTCTTTGTGAGTTCTAGTTTTCGTACTATCTAATCTTGTGGAAATACAAGGTGAAGACAATTGAGGTTAGTAAATTCGTAGTCGTCGAATCCCTAGAATTCCATTTCTCCCACCCCTTGCTCTTGCCTCCACCTCTTCCAAGCAGCCCAAAGCCGCCGGCCTGAAATTCAGCAGCCACCAGTCAGCCTCCCACCAGCCAGCAGTCGGCCACCCGCCGGCCAGCCCAGTAGCCCTTTCCCGCCATCCCTCCCTCCTACTCCCACAGTGCTAGGGGTGTCAATTCGGGTCAACCCGTCGAGTTCGGGTCGAACCCGACCCGACCCGGATCTAAACGGGTCAACCCGAACCCGACCTGTTTTTGCAAACGGGTCGGACATTTCAACTCGAACCCGACCTGGCCGGGTTGCCGGGTTGACCTGACACGACCCGCGACCCGGCAGCTGGAGCGCGACAGCGATTGCGGAGCTACGGTGGGCGCGCATGCTGGGTTCGGCACGGCGGGTTCGCGCTCGGCACATCGGAGCGACACGGGCACGGTTCGGCACGCTGGTTCCAGCTCGGCACGGCGGAGCGACGCGGGCAGGCTTGGGTTCGCGCGGGGCAGGCGCCAGGCTGCCAGGCGGGCTCGCTCGGCACGGTGGAGACACGCGGGCATGCGCGGGTTCGCACGGGCCAAGCGCCAGGCGGCCAGGCTGGTGCGCACGCGGGTTCGAGTTTGGCAGTCGGCACGCGGCAGCTAGTTCGGGATTCGGGAATTGAAAATTTTTAAAATTAAACGGGTTTTTGGGTTGACTCGGCAACCCGCCGGGTCAACCCGAACCCGACCCGTTTTTTCAAACGGATCAGATCTGCGAAACCGAACTCGACCCGTTTATCAAACGGGTCGGGTCCAACTCGGATTTTCCGGGTCGGGTCTAACCCGGATTTTCCGGGTCGGGTCCGGGTCGGGTTTTCGGGTCGGGTCAAAAGTTGACACCCCTACACAGCGCCCCACTTCAGCCACCCGCCAACCTGTTTCAGAATTTGAAATCCAAGGCCAATGCTTTAAATTCATTCCTTTTTTTCACTTCCCGTTCAAGTAGGAAGTTTGGACTGCTGTTACTTCTTTTCATTTAATGGAAATTTCCAACGGCTAGAGGCCTAACCTACTTAGGAAGTTTTCCTGTAGATTAAACCTGAGAATTAAATCTCAGGTTTGAATATTCCGTGAGTTTCTCAAGAGGGGCCACGTCATTCATTTGATTGCTCTCACCTCTCCATGGGGCCGGCCACCTCCTCCTCTTGTCTCTCTCCAATCCCCACTTAATTACTACTTAAATACCTCTTTAATTCCCCTCCCTCTCTTTCTCTTATTTCAAATTTCAAATCTAAAATTGAAATTAAAGATGCAGTTTTATTTGGAATCTGAAATAAACTTCATATTTTGTTTCTCCCCCCCCTAGCTCCACCCGCCCCTTGACTCCACTTCTCCTAGGTGGCTGTTCTCCACTACCTTCTCACACATCAACACCGAGATATCCCAGAATGCATGGCGGATCCTGAGGTTGATAGTGGTTTAGTACTCGACGCCTACAGAGATATACATATCACTCGCTCACCGTTCTTCGACGTCGGGTTTGGATCCGACGACACCGTCGAAGACTATTTAAACCGCATCCTCCCTACGCTCATGGATGTCCTAGACGAGCAATTCCAAGACTACGTTGGATCATCATTGGACGACCATCATCCTCCACCACTCTGGCCACCTATCTAAGAACGACTGTCTTAGGTTCCTTCTTCCTCTGAGTGACCTCGGTTCTAATGTGGAGACTCTTCTTCCGCTAAAGCCTAGACTATTTGAGCGTATGGGCTCCTATGGTGAAAGTTCTCATTATTAAATCGTGGATTCTTGTTTATTGTCGTAGCGTACACTTATTCTTTGTGTTTTCTTGAATTGTTTGGTTAATCGATTTCGCTCTTGTTTGCCTAAGCAAGTTAAAAACTAAGAATTCTAAGGATCAATCGTTGTGATAAGTAATAAATTTATTACGGGAAGACTTTGTAATTCGCTCTCTTTAATTTCCTAAGTAACTCCGCCTTTGTTTCACATCACAAGCCTTGCTCTCTTTCAGCCCCACCCTAACTTGAGCAAAAATATGTCAAATACAAAGACATAACACAAGCATAAATGCAAAATTCTGGCTACAGGTCACTAACCACCTTTGTGCATCTGCCTACAGCTCACGGAAGTATCTAACAATGTCCATTGCAAAACATTCACCTATCTGCCTCCAAGTTATATTATTAAATATATGATTGTTGCAACTATGGGATATTACTTGAATTGTCTTGCCATTTCTACTAGGATGAAGATGATAGTGAGTTCACCAACAGGGGGCTTATAATGCACAGTGTAACTTGTTATCACCTCACTATAAATGGTAGCAGGTAAAAACCATCTTCAGCTAGTATTTCAAAGGCATCAGCAGCAAAATCACTAACTATTATGCCAAAAATAGCAGTCTCAGCATTCGTAAAATTCTGAGGGTCATTTGCATGACCTATTATCTGTACTCTCACTTTCAGCACATACACCCAATGTTGGCGAAGTAGTGTCCTTCTTCTCAATGAACAAGAGTGCAAAATATTTTTTATTAATAATCCATCATTCAATTACACTAGCAAGGGCCTCTATATATAGACCTTAGAAATAAAACAAACTAAAATAAGATGATCATACCCCTAGGGCTTATATAAGATTAGACCCTTAAGGGTAAAAATGGAAAATACATAATTAAAATAAAAATTTAAGATAACGTATGATGATCACGGTTGTCGATCTTCAGCTCTTCAACTGGAGCATTTATTCTAGACTCGCATTCCAGATTGCTAGAAATGGAGAGTTACTATTGTTTGAACACAAGTAACAACCCCTGCATACATATCCTTAATGACCTGAATATAAGCATTATGAACCCCTTTCTTATTTAAAACTCTCCATAGCACTTCTCATAATACTTTATCATATGCTTTCTCTAAATAAATAAAAATAATATGCAGATCTACCTTATTCTCTCTATAGTTTTCCATAAAACCTCTCAATAAATGTATAGCTTTCATAGTAGACCTACCTGGCATGAATCCAAATTAATTTTGAGAAAAAATAGTGTCCCGCCGCAACCTATACTCCATAACTCTGTCTCATAGTATTAAAGTATGACACATTAACTTATTAACTCCATAATTCGCACAATCTTGTGCATCACCTTTATTCTAAAAATAGGAATAAACTAACTCATTCTCCACTCATTTGACATCTTTTAGTTTTCAAAATAATATTAAAAAAGTTTAGTAAGCCAAGAAATTCTTTCATATCCTAAGCATTTCCACATCTCTATTGGATATCATCAGGTCCAATAGCTTTTCCACACTTCATTTTCCTTAAAGCCTCTCTAACTTCATGATGCGGACATCCAACCGTCCATGCCTATCCAAGGAGGAGCTGAAGATCGACAGTCGTGATCATTCTTCGTTATCTTAAATTTTTATTTGTAATTTTTATTTTAATTATGTATTTTCCATTTTTACCCTTAAGGGTCTAATCTTATATCTATATATGTGATAAAATTTAATTCTCTCTCCTTTTTATTATTATCGATTGAAAATGTGATCGACTTCATTCAGATAAATTACAATCTGGTTTCTTTTTCATGCATAAAATTTAAATCTTTGTTTGATTTTTTTCATGGCCATTAATTTCTTGCAGTTCATTTCTATTTAAAAGCTAGGATTTTTACTCGAATTGGAATTTAAATTTTTATGTTTACATTGAACATAATAAATAGCTGTAAGAATAATAGCTTGCTTTTAAGAGAAAGTTAAGCATTTGTTACCAGTTAGCTCTAGCTCAGACAAAAGTTTGAGTCCTACTTAAGTCATGCATGCAAAATATTCCCGCCATGTATTAAGCAAAATATTCCCTAGTTCTTGTGTATAAATTTTCATTTAAAAATAAATCTAAATTTGCAGGAGAACTCACATTTGATGATGTATTAGAGCTTGTAGAAAAAAACTATTCATCCACTTAAATCTAAATTGAACAAGAGTCGAAACTAAAATCTCAAATTGAAACTCAGAACATATACAAACCTAAATTTAAATTAGAATCTAAATTTATTCCAAATTTTAAAATAGAACATATAATACTTACTAAAGTTGTTTTTATTTCTATTAAACAATCTAGAATTATAACTTGATAGAATTATCTGTTGATACAATCAATAAAACTGTATTAATTTTGAGTTTATTTCCAAATTTGTTGATTCGCAAATTCATAAGGAACTCATTGCATGTGTCAAATTGCATCATTATTTTCAAACTCATTCAAAATACCTGGCTTAAACATATAAACTATAGGACTCTACAAGTCCAGTTGATTATTGTTATAGAATAAAAATAGATTCTTATGCCTTGTTCATTAGAGAACTCCTCCATTCATAATAGAAAAATGAGTACAATGTTCTAAGATACATCTAATTAATACATGCCACCCACCGTATATATTACTTTCAAGTTTCAAATAGATTTTCATTTTCTATGCTAGCACTCCTTTCAAGCCAGAACATAACTATCAACTAAATCTTACTTATTAAAAAAATTTGAATGGTTGTGATATACAAGCACTTTGGTAAATATATCAATCAATTATCCTTCATTGGCAAAATGAGAAGCAACGATTGTCTTAATAGAACAACATCCCTAGGAATGTGATAGTCATGTTAAGTGCATTTAGCCTTTTGTCGACGACTGTATTACCATCAATATACATGGGCGGATCCACCCTTGGCTTAGGGTGGGCAAATGCCCACCATAAAAAAAAAATTAAATATTTAGAGGGGAGATTTTGAAATATTTTGGGTATTTTGGGCATTTTGCCCCCCTAAAAAAATTTTTTTGCCCTACTTTTATCAATCCTAAGCATATTTGCCCATCTCTCACAAAAAAATTTTTTTTTGCCCACCCTAAAAATAGAAGCTGGATCCGCCCCTGTCAATATAGATAGCGGCTTGATTCTCATAGTTTAAGATCATATGCTAGGGAATAGCAAAACCAAAATATTCAAAAAGGGTTTTTACTCGCATTATCTGTAGGCAAAGTGAGTCGTAACCTAGTATTCTACTTGAACATTAGATCTGGCTATAATTATTTACTTCTTACTTATCCATAACACAATATTTCTGCCAAAAAAGATGTAATATCTGGATGTTGATATCCTATCTTAAATACATTAAACGTAATCAATTCTACATAGGCTTTAACCCTTAGATGATTGTTTTGCTAATAGACTAATCATTTTCTTGGAAACTTCTTGATATATTTTAAAATCAATATGAAAGACTTCTAATATTTCTTCTTCGAATTTGCATATGTTAGCTAACCACACCAATAGGAAAATAATACATCAATCCTAATCACAATCAAATAGACAAGCTTGCCAACCACAACAATAGTGAGAAGCATCTTTCAATGAGTTCCTCAATCTCTGAGATCCATTGAGTATCAATAAGAGAGGCAATAAGCTTACATTCAAGAAGGTTTATTTCAAGTTGGTCTTAGCATATTTTCTTTGTGAGAGAGAGAGAGAGAGATTCGTTTTACAATATGCAAGCTCAATGCCAAAAAAGTACTTTGGGCATTCTAGATCTTTGATGACAAACATCATTTAAATAATATGATTACATGGCAAGAAACACTATGATTACATAGAACATGATAATATAACATAAGGAACCATCCTTGTTACAATACTACATTTCAATACACAACAAGAATCAGTAGGTCAAAAAGTGTCAAATAAAGATAGAATGATTAAAAATACTACAACAAAGTCTAATATCAACAAGTATTCTAAAGAGTTTGTATAACCAAGCACAAGGATTTGACTCTTTTAAGCTTATGTAATTTATTCTCCCCAATGCTCATCTCATGCTTGGTCAATTGACCAAGGGTCAAGCCAGATACCGATGAGAGCCTCAGGCATATAAAAAATAAAGAAATTTGATTAGTGGAATAAGCTTTGGTACCATTGGTTTATTTGATGATGATGAGCATTGTCTTGTGATAAAAATTCTTCCCGATGTTTATGGAATTTTTGAAAAAAGTTTTTTAAAGATTTAATCTTATTTGGGAAATTTTATATTAAATCTATAGTCTAAAAATTGAACATATCATTATAAATAATGTATTTCCCCTTAAGGTAAACATATCATTTGCAAACGGACTTAGATGATGAACATATCATTTGCGAACGGAGTTAGATGATGAAATTAGAAGTTATCATCCAAGTTGTAATAGTTGAATTCGAATAAAAATCACATATGACCCCAAAGGGTCGAAATGAGATTCTATCAATATTCAACCACTATAATATGGATTGGAGATTATTAATTTGATATTCCATATCATTATAATGAATGATGTATCTCGCTAAAGAGAGAAAATATCACTTATTATTAATCGATGAAACATGACGATAATGATCGTTATCAACTTGATTTTCCCAAAGAAGATTAGTCTTGAATTTTAAAAATTGATTTTGAAAAAGGTGGATGTGGGGTCTAAATTTCCTACAAGTGCAAGCCCTCATAGTTAATTACATCATAGGAAATTAGAATTTCCTACGAATAAAGTCATTTAAAATAATGGAGAATTTTTGTTTAGAAAATTTTAGGAGTGATATCAAAGGAGTTAGATTTTAGAAATTGGATTGAGAATGGATCAAATTAGAGAACTTATTTTAGATTCAATAGAAGAAGGGTAGGGGACATTTTGGATTTGAAAATGATTCAAAAGTGTCCCAACCTAAGCTTAGTGTTGGGCTTTTAAGTTTTGGATTGAAAGATGATTTAATTTAAGTTGAGCATTTTATTAAAAATATGGGATTATATTCCAGAAAGGTTTGGGTCTTATGATTCAAAATCTGTCTTGGATCCTAAATTTAAATTGGGCACCACATAATGGTAACATGAACCTAACTAATGTAATGAAAAATCTGGACTTACCCCGACATTCGGAAGCCATCTAACCACCTAGTCAATTTTAAATCCATGAGTTTGGTCATTTTATGAAAGAGTGGTGGGGATGTTTTTATTAAGAATTTGGAGAACTGGGGATGATGTTTAAAGATTATCCTAAGTAGTCCATTGACTTTGTTACAAACCTATTTTTGGATTATGATTTTGATGATAGCAAACAAATCTTGTTTCACTACAACTGCCTTTTTCTTTATTGACTTTTCAGGACCCAAAGATCGGACAAAAATCAGAATCAGCTACAGATTGGGTAGATTAGGGTTGAGTCAGTCTGTAATCTTCTTTTTTTTTCTTGTGTCAATTGTAAATGTTTAAAGTGACTGATGTTAAGTAACCCTACACACATACTTGAGAGATTTAGAGTCTCTGTTTTTACTCACATCGGCCAGGACGATATTATAATCGGCCTGGACTATCGAGTTTAAAATAGAAGTTCTAAACAGAATTTCTTGTTAAGGCAGCCGTAATTAACTGATCGGCCGGCTCAAAACAGAAAGAAATTGCCGCCATAAATAATTAATATATTATGTACTTTTGGTAATCGGCTAGGTCGATCTCAGATCGGCCTGAATGATATTCACAATTATTCCTTAATTTATCAGACAATCAAGGAGGTAATTAAGGATGATTGATACGATCATATTGTCCTGGACGATCGCAAGATCGACCGGGATGATCTATTCTAAAATCCTTAGTTGCTCCTAGATAATAAATATCGACCAGCACAAATTCAGGGCGATGTGCTAGACGATCTGGATCGGACAGCTTGAATTCAGAGCGATGTTCTAGACAATTTTCCTCTGATTTAAACTGATCGGCCGAGACGATTGTGATATCGTCCTGGACGATCAAGCCAATTTTCAATCGTCCAGTTTGTATTCAGGGCGATGCTCTGGCCTATCTAATGGGATTTGTACTGATCGGCCAGGATGATTTATATATCGTCCTAGATGATATAGTCGGCAACTTGAAATTAATGAGCTCCTTTAAAGCTCTTCTATTTAAGAGCTCTTGTTCAACATTTTTGAACATCCTTGGCTGTTGTCTTGACCTGAGAAAACCTAAAGGAGAGAGAGAGAGAGAGAGAGAGAGAGAGAGAGAGAGAGAGAGAGAGAGAGAGAGAGAGAGAGAGAGAGAGAGAGGGGGGGGAGAGAGAGAGAGGATCTTATGAGGGGAAGCTTATGAGGGGATTCACAAGGGTTGCTCCAAGCATTGTTCCACTTCTTCTTCCTTAGAATCTCTTGTCCTTGGAAGGGTTGGGAGAGGTAAGTTTCAGCAAGTGATCGAGATTCTCTGCCTGCTTCAAGAGGAAGCAAAAGGAGGAAGGTTCTCTACCTTTTCGGGTGTGGCAAAAAGAGGAGTTTGTAAAGGTTTCTCCGCCTAGCTGTGAGGGCTAAAGGAGAGTCACATTTGTAGTGTAATACTCGGAGGGCGCCTCTGTGGAGTGGACGTAAGTCAAGTTGACCAAACCACTATAAACCCTTGTGTTCTTGTTTTTTAGTACTTTCGCATTTTATTTTCTTCCACACTTATTTTTGTGGTGATTTGGTTTGTATTCGTACTTTGTTTAAAGAAAAAATTTAAATACCAATTCACCCCCCCTCTTGGTTAGCCTTGGGCCCGTTCTATAGGGCTTAACATCCCTAACGAACTTTCAAGTGGTATCAGAGTGGGGTTCATAAAAATTAAGTTTGAAAACTTTTTGAATTTTGATCCATGACTAACTTTGGGAATAGTAATACACCAGAAGGGTACTCTATTACCCGACCATCTCTGTTTGATAATATCCCATTTGATTTTTGGAAAACTCGTATGTCTACGTTTTTATAATCTACTGATTATCGCATGTGGATGCTTGTTACGGATGGTTACACACTTCCAATTGGTAAACTTAATGGCATTACTATTCCACTTCCTTTTAGTGAATGAACTTTAGATGATAGGGATTTGGCTCAATTGAATGCAAAATATCTTAATTGCTTTTTCTGTGCTTTAAAATCAGAAGACTACATGCGTGTTTCCACTTGCAAAACTGGTAAAGAAATTTGGGATAAATTGTGTATCACTTATGAAGGTACTAATGAAGTTAAACAATCCCGTTTGAACATTCTCTTGCATGACTACGAACTTTTTCGTATGAAATCTCATGAATCAATTTCTGAAATGTATACGAGATTTACTCAGATTGTTACTTCTTTGCATACCTTAGGAAGAGAACTTTCGAACTTTGAAAATGTAAATAAGATTTTACGATGCTTGCCTTCCTCTTTTGATGCTAAAATCACTTCTATAACTGAATCTAAGGATTTGAACACTTATTCAATTGACAACTTACTTGGCTCACTCATTGCTTACGAGCAAGGGGTGAATCAAAGAAATCTTGATACAGATGAGAAAAAGAAGGAGAAAATGGTGGCACTGAAGGCACACAAATCTGACTCTGATTCTTTCGGGTTTGAGAGCGATGATATTGCCTTTATCACAAGGCAGTTCAAAAGCTTTCTAAGGAAGAAGCAAAAGCATCATCAAAACTGGAGAAAAGGTAAGGATAATAAACATTCTAACGGATCTTACGATGTTGTTTGTTATGAATGCAGGAAGCCTGGACATGTGAAAGCTGATTGTCCTACACTTCAAGATCACTCAAGCAAATAAAAGGGTGAGGAGAAATCCAAGTTCAGGAAGGACAAGAAAAAAGTTCAAAAAGCATTCTGGGCAGAATCTGCATCAGATTCCTCTAAGACTGAACATGAGGAAGAGACAACAAACCTGTGCTTAATGGGGAAGAAGATCTTGAGCAAAGTGATGATGAAGAGGTATGTAAACCAACTTATGATAAATTATTTGAAATTTATGAGAAAATTCATGCATCATACAAAAAACTCAAGAAGACTCATGCTAGTTTAAAGTTAGAGCTTTTGAATTTACAAAAAGAATATGAAATTATTCTCAAAGATCATTCTACGATTGATTCAAATCACATGGCTCTACATGATGAATTTGATGATTTAAACAAAAAACATTTGGAACTAATTGATGAGCATGATGTATTAAAAGTTTCACAAACCTCACTTAAATATGATTTTAAGAAATCTAAAGAGATAGAAAAAGATTTGAGGGTTGATAATGATGTCTTAAAAAATAATAACTTGAGGCTTAAAAATGATTTGGACTCACTTGAGGGAAATTGGAAGACTCCCACTTTGAATCCAAAGCCAACACCTAGGAAGAGGCATTATAACCCAAGTCATTTAAGAAATCCTTTTCCTGGAGTTAGATGTTTTTCATGTGGCATGCTAGGACACATCTCACACACTTACACTATTCACCATAGTACATATTGGGTATGGAGACCAAAATTGCATAAATCACAACATAACACACATGCATTACACTCTATCTTTTATGAGAAGGGACCCAAACCTGTTTGGGTTCCTAAATCTGACAGCTGTTGATTCTTATAGGATTTATCTCACCAAAGACCTCGTGAGAGCATAGGATACTTGGACAAACGGAGGCTCGCAACTCATAACTGCTTAAATTTACTGCTTAACAAATTCTTGAATTGCATTTTGAGTATTGCTATGTTTTGTTTCTGTGATAGTTTTTGTTTAGTTATTCTAGTCGTTTTTACTTTTGTTTTCTTTATGATGATTTTTTCTTGTTCTTAAACTTTGGAGATTTATGGCCAATGATTAGCATTTCTAAATCGGTTAATGGGAGAAAACACCGTTGATGGTTTCCCTCCCTCTAACCTCTTTTGATGATATAGTTTTCTTTTCTAAACAAAAAAGTTTATCTCATTTTAACAAATGTTTTTTTAAATTAAGATCTTTTTTCTTGCTACAATAGTTTATCTTATATATATGATCCAAAGTTCTTATATATTTTTCAAATTAATTGAAATCTTGCCGTTGCACTTATCATAAGACTTTGATTTTTGTTTTGTGGCTTGTTCTTCTTTATGTTAGAAAGAGAACCCATCTTCTGTAATATCTAGAAGATATAATCACAACTAAGAACCTTTTTAAAGGATTTATTAAAGAGTTTTTTAGCTTGCAAAAAAAAAAGAGGCCAATGACGCCAAATTGAAAAGAAAGCTCTATACATGAAAGTGTATAAAAAATCAAAAGATGCTCAAAGAGCCAATCAAAGTGACAAGAGGCATAAAATGAGCCCAATAAATGCAAGCTATCCTCTCTTTTCAAAACTTTTAAAACTTAGAAGGACTCATGGGTTATTTGATATTTTTAAAGGCTTGATTTCAAATTTCATGATAGAGACAAATTACTTTGGTATACTATTTTATAAGATATTTTGTTTGTAAGAAAGTTTTGAACGGATTTTCTTTTTATCCAATTTATTATGAGTTAGACCTCTTATTTTCAAAATATAATTTTTATCCTGAAAGAAGTCCGAGCTAGGGTAAACAGGTTCAAATTTTCTACCGTTTTTAGATTGTGATATTGTTAACTCATTGATCTTTCAAATCTTTAAAATTTAATTATTTGAGAAATTTGTCATATGCTTGCTTTGCTAAAAAAAAAAAAAAGAAAAATTTAAAACCAAAAACTTCGTTTCTTTTTTGTTTGTTTTTGTTGTTTTTTAGTTTGTATTCATTTTCATTTGGGGTTTTCTCTGATCATCTCCATCTTTTCTTGATTTTCAAATTCTTTCTGTTGCAACCCATGACCCCGAGTCTGAGATTTTGATGATGCCAAATAATGAGTGTTTTGGAACAACCTTTCATTGAATACTATTTTATTTGCTATTGTCCTTGAGTACTAACAGTTCAGGAAGATCACAAGTGACTCAGGACGAAAGGAAGACTCAAGAACGGGTAGATTAGGAGTATGAGTCAAATATTGTATTTTTCTATTTATTTTATTTTATTTTATTGAGTCTGGCCACAAAATGCATAAGAGTAAGAGCAACCATGCACACACACAGGGGGAGAGTTTATTTTTAAATGCAAAATATAATAGAAATTCTTCTCTAGAGATCGTACTGTACGATTTTAATTCGTACCGTACGATCAGAGCTATGTGGACGATTCTGTGAATAGATCATACTGTACGAATATATTCGTACGGTACGATAGGTTCAGATCCAAAATCCTAGCCGTAGTTTAATTTGAGTAAGTAATTTTGCGTCGTTCGTACTGTATAATCTATTTTAAATACTTACTTAAATTAACCCGTAATTAGTGCATGAAATTCAGGCCTAATTAAATTTTGAACATCGTACTGTACGAACCTGATCATACCATACGATGAACAGAGACGAAGTTTGATCGTCCCGGATATCGTCCTGGACGATCGCTTGGTTTTTGTCACATCGTATTGTACGATAGTAATCGTACCATACGATGAAAAGAGACGACATCTGATCATCCAGACCATCGTCCTGTACGAATAGTATTTTGTGTATCGTACCGTACGATATTATATCGTACAGTATGATTTGTTTTTTAACTATTCGTACATCTTCGTACCAGGACGAAGTCTATTTATGAAGATCGTACTGTATGATGTGGCATCGTACCGTACGAACAATAACGACTACTTTTGAAATCAGAGGTTTTTGGAGCCCGTTTTAGATGTCAATCAAGTCCTTTTTTAGTAAGAATCACAAAGGGGGTGAACGTGGTTAGAGAGGAATTCCAAGGGAGAGAGCTCTAGAGAATTTCTTTAGGGTTGAGAGAGGAAGGAGAAGGTGAGCGTTGTGAGGGAGAAGAGGTGTGAGGGAGATCACACGGTTGCTCCGTACTTGCTGCATTATGCTCCTCATGTGGCCCTAGAAGAAGTTGAGGGAGGATCTCCAAGGGTAAGGCTCGTCTACATCCGTTACCTCGAGGTTCTCTGCCTTCTCCAGGAGGGAGAAAAACAAGAAGGTTCTCTGCCGTCGCTAGAAGGGTGAAAACAGAGTTTAGCACTCCGCCACGCCGGGTTGGTGAAAGGGAGGTTTGTAAAGGCTTCTCCGCCTTGCCGAGGGGGGTAAAAGGAGAACTATTTTTGGTAGTGAAAATCCCAGAGCGGAGGACTCCGGGGAGTGGACGTAGGTCATATTTTGACCGAACTACTATAAAAATTCTTGGTGTGTTTTTTTCTTATCGTCATTTACTTTTTACTTGCATTTAATTTTCATAACTATTGCATGGTGAAATTTGTGGAAGAAAACTTGCTTAAAGTTTTGTTGTAAAATTTCAAAAATAACAAAAAAAATTAGAACTCTTGTTTAGGATTATTTTTATTGAGAAAAGATTTTTACAATTCACCCCCCCTCTTGTCATTTAGTAATTTCAATTGGTATCAGAGCTTGTTTTTCAAAAATAATATTTTAGAAAACCTTGAAAAAATGATCATGTCGAATTTTGGTAATCGTAACACTGCGGAGGGTTATTCGATAACTCGTCCACCACTTTTTGATAACATTTCGTTTGATTTTTAGAAAATTAGAATGTCTACATTTTTGCAATCTATAGATTATCGCATGTGGATGTTCATAAATGATGGATATGTCACACCGTTTAAAATTGTTAATGGTTTGAAAACTCCTGTACCTTTTATTGAATGGAGCAATTAGGATAGGGAGTTAACCCAACTGAATGCTAAGTGCTTAAACTATTTTTTTTTGTGCATTGAAATCTGAGGACTATATGAGAGTATCTACCTATGTTTCTGGTAAGGAGATTTGGGATAGACTGTGCATTACATACGAAGGAACAAATGAAGTAAAACAGTCTAGGCTTAACATTATACTGCATGATTATGAATTATTCCGTATAAAACCTAGCGAAATAATTTTTGACATGTACACTAGGTTCACCCAAATCGTGACATCCTTGCATGCATTAGGTAGAGAAATTTCAATTTCTGAGAAAGTGAATAAAATTCTTAGATGCCTACCTAGTTCCTATGATGCTAAGATAACTGCTATCACTGAGTCCAAAGACCTTAATATTTATTCTATTGATAACCTCCTTGGGCCACTCATTGCATACGGGCAAGGAGTGAGCCAAAGGCAAAGTGATGCAGGTGAAAAGAAAAAGGAGCGAACGGTGGCATTAAAAACTAGCAACTCAAAAAGTGAAAGCTCTGCAGGGGAGGAAGATGATGAGATAGCACTGATGACCCGACAGTTCAAAAATTTTCTGAAGAGAAAATAGAAGCGTCATCAGAACAGCTGGAATAAAGGTAAGAGCTCAAGGTCCAATAAGGTTTCATCTGATACAATTTGTTTTGAGTGCAGGAAGCCAGGACACCTTCGAGCCGATTGCCCCAATCTGAAGAGTCAACCAGCTAAGGAGAAAGGAGATGACAAAGCAAAATACAAGAAAGGAAAGACAAAGATACAGAAAGCTTTTTGGGCCGACTCTGCCTCAGAATCTTCAGAAGAAGAAGCAGAGGAGGAGGTAACTAACTTGTGTCTTATGGCTAACGATAACCTTGATCAATCGGATCAAGACGAGGTATGTCAACTTTCATATGAAGAATTGTTGCTTATTTCTGAGAATATCCATGACTCGTATAGGAAGTTAAAAAAGATGCATGCTAAGCTTAATGTTGATTTTAGTTCTTTACAAATTAAGCATGCTAACTTAGTTAAAGAAAATTCTGATTTAGATAGAGATCACATGTCGCTTCTTGATGAGTTTGATGCATTAAATAAGAAGCATGTTGAATTAACTAAAGAGCATGAATCCTTCAAAACCACTCATATTGAACTAGAAGAAGCTTTTCATAGACTAGACAAACTTGTATTAGAAGTAGATCATAGTGAGCACTTGCTATTAATAGAAGTTGATGGATTGACAGCTCAAAATAAAACTTTTAGTGAGAGAATAAAAGAACTAGAAAATGAAATTGCATCACTCACATTAGGCCATCCTAGCAAACCCCCAACACAGCTTGCATCACATAACTTTAGGAAGAGACACTATCACCCACATAGATTAGTAAACCCATTTCCTGGTGTTAGGTGTTTCTCTTGTGTCATGTTAGGTCACATAGCCCGCACATGCACAATTCATCGTAGGACACACTTAGTATGAAGATCTAAACTGCATCCATCACAGCATAGCATGCATACATCTCATTCATACAAGCATAAGGAGGAACCCAAACTCACTTGGGTTCCCAAAACTAATCTTTGAATGAAATCGTAGGGATGCTCTCACAAAAGACCTAGTGAGAGCATGTGGTACCTGGATAGTGGCTACTCACGACACATGACTGGAGATATGAAGAAGTTCATCCTACTGGAGACCAAAACTGGAGGCAAAGTAATGTTGGGAGACAACACTACCAGGAAGGTGATAGGCTTAGGTACTGTTGGTAATGCTAAAATTTTTTTAATAGAAAATGTCTTAATAGTTGATGGTTTGAAACATAATTTACTTAGCATTAGTCAATTGTGTGACAAAAGTTTTGACATTAAATTTTTATCTGATAAATGCCTGATTAGTTTATTTGATAAACTAGTTTTAGAAGGAAAAAGAATGAATAATGTTTACATGTTAGACCTTGATTGCATTGATAACTCAAATTCATTCTATTTGAAAACAATAGTTGATGACTCATGGCTATGACATAGGAGACTATGCCATGCTAGTATGAAAACTCTTAGAAACATCACTCTGAAAAACCTAGTTAGAGGTGTACCTAAGTTAGACTTTACCAAGGATCACTTATGTGATGCTTGTCAACTAGGAAAACAAGTCAAATCATCCTTTCACTCAATTAAAGATGTGATCACCTCTAGGCCACTAGAAATTCTACACATGGACTTATTTGGACCCGTTAGTACAGCCAGTCTAGGTGGAAAGAATTATGGATTTATGATTGTAGATGACTTCACTAGATTTACTTGGGTAAGATTCTTCGCACATAAAAATGAGTCTTTTGAGGAATTTAAAGTATTCTCCACATGGATTCAACGAAAATTAGGTTGTGAAATATCGATAATCCATAGCGATCATGGTGGAGAGTTCCAAAATGATAGGTTTGAGTCATTCTGTCAAGAGATAGGAATAGAACACAATTTCTCAGCCCCTAGAACACCCCAACAAAATGGTATAGCAGAAAAGAAGAATATAACTTTGGTAGAAGCTGCTAGGGCAATGTTAGCGGAGTATACCCTTCCTAGATACTTTTGGACAGAAGAAGTCAACACAGCCTGTTATGTTTTAAATAGAGTAAACATTATATCGAAGCTGAATAAAACTCCATATGAACTCCTTAAGGGTAGGACACCAAACCTTTCACATTTACATGTCTTTAGATGCAAGTGCTTCATCTTGAATAATGGTAAACATCCCTTAGGAAAATTTGATCCCAAGTCTGATGAGGGTGTCTTCTTAGGATATTCTTCTGTAGGTAAGGCCTATAGAATCTTTAATAAGAGAACCCTTGTAGTAGAAGAGTCCACCCATGTGGTATTTGATGAATCAGATAAGTCCTCTGAATCTAAAATTGAAGATGATGAAATAGAGGCAATTCAAGGAGTAGAGACTATGACCTTAGGAGAAAGGGTCGAACCTCAGGAAGATTTGCCTAGAGAATGGAGATATTCTTCTAGTCATCCTAAAGAGTTAATTTTAGGAGACCCTTCAGAAGGTGTAAGAACTAGGCATGGACTTAGGAAGGAGTTTAGTCATTCAGCATTCATCTCTATGATAGAACCTACAAGTATAGATCAAGCCTTAGGAGATGAATTTTGGATTCTAGCAATGCAAGAAGAGCTGAACCAATTCACCAGGAATGATGTTTGGGAGTTAGGCAAGAGACCTAAGGAACAAAGTATTGTTGGAACAAAATGGGTCTTCAAGAATAAGGTGAATGATTCAGGAACAATAATAAGGAATAAAGCAAGACTAGTAGCTAAGGGGTACAACCAAATTGAGGGAATAGAATTTGAAGAAACCTTTGCTCCGGTTGCTAGACTAGAAGCCATAAGAGTGCTCTTAGCTTTTGCTTGCTTCAAGAACTTTAAGTTATATCAAATGGATATAAAGAGTGCATTTCTGAACGGGGTAATTAAGGAAGATGTCTACGTTGAGCAACCCCCCGGATTTGAAAGTTCACAGTTTCCAAACCATGTATTTAAATTAAAGAAGGCACTATATGGACTAAAACAAGCACCTAAAGCATGGTACGAAAGACTTAGCTCATTTCTTTTGGATAGAGGATTTAGAAAGGGTAGTGTAGATACTACACTCTTTTTTACAAAAAGGTCAAATAGGAAATTCTCATTGTTCAGATATACGTGGATGACATTTTATTTAGATCTTCAGATAAAATGTTATGCGATGAATTTTAAAAAACAACGAGTAATGAGTTTGAAATGAGCATGATGGGAGAACTTAATTACTTTCTTGGCTTTAGTGTAAAACAAATAGATAATGAAACTTTTCTTAGCCAATCAAAGTATATTAAGGATATTTTAAAGAAATATGAAATGGATAGTGCAAAACCCATGAACACCCCAATGAGTTTGACAATCCAATTAGATAAAGATCCTAGTGGAAAATTAGTAGATCAGAAAAAATATAGAGGAATGATTGGATCCCTTCTTTACCTGACTGCCAGTAGACCGGACATAATGTTTAGTGTGTGCCTTTGTGCCCGTTTCCAAGCCGATCCTAAAGAGTCTCATTTAACTGCTGTCAAAAGAATTCTTAGATATCTACTAGGCACCCCAAATTTAGGAATTTGGTATCCCAGACACATCAATTCCTTTGAAATCCTAGGGTACTCAGATTTTGACTTTGCAGGATGTAGGATAGCTAGAAAAAGTACCTCTGATACCTGCCAATTCATAGGACAATAATTAGTTTCTTGGTCCAGTAGGAAGCAAAACTCAGTAGCTCTTTCCACAGCCGCGACAGATATATCGCAGTAGGAAGTTGTGTTGCACAGGTACTATGGTTAAAACAACAAATTCTTGATCTTGGACTACCTGTTGGAACCATCTCGATCATGTGTGACAACACAAGTGCAATTTGTATCTCTAAGAATCCAATTCAACACTCTCGAATGAAACACATAGACATTAGACATCATTTCATTAGAGATCACGTCGCTAAGGGAGATATAGAATTACATCACATCACTATAGGAGATCAATTGACAGACATATTCACAAAACCTTTAGCTTTCGACACCTTTAGCACCTTGAGGACTAGATTAGGTGTCATAGATATAACAGCATAAAAAAAAAAATGGCTGCTCCTAATCATCACACACTCACCACACCAAAACCTTGCATTGACTGTTCATCATACTGTACGGCCTATATCGTACTGTACGATACATCTTAATCCACATACCGTCCAACAACAAGCAGATTTCTACTCCGTTGATCGTACTGTATGACCTACATCGTACTGTATGATATTCGTCTGATATTATTGCCTATCGTATTGTACGATATCTCTTCTTCGTACGATACGATACACGTCAGCAACGGATTGGGACGAATTAAATCAGGTTGGTATGACGTTATTGAGTATCGTACTGTATGATACATACCTTTCGTACGGTACGATACACATCAGCACACGGAATAAATATGAGTTAAAGTGTTTGGTACGATATTTATTATGAATCGTACTATACGATACACCTGTTCGTACAGTACGAAACTTTTGGTCAAAAGTTGTACTGACGTCCTCGGGACGATCGAAATTTGCCTGATCGTACTAAACGATCCTTATCGTACTATACGATCCTTATCGTACTATATGATTTGACTGCCTTTTCCCGAAATGACCGGTCAGGACATTAATTGGCTATCGTACTGTACGATCCTAGATCGTACTGTACGATTGTCGAAATTTCCTATAAGTACCTTTGCCTAGGCCGTTCTTCTCACTCAAACCTCTCCTCACTCAGCCCTTCACTTAGTTTCATGCCCTCTTGCAATGTCTAAACAAGGTCGGATGACTGCTGGAAGCTCATCCTCGTCGAGTTGCCAACCTGCTCGTTTTCTGAATACTGAAAATGAGGAAGCCTACCACTGATATAAAGCCTGCAAACTTTCTCCCTAAAAAATGCTTAATCAGGCTGCTCTCAATTTCAAGGTAATTGGCCTCTTTGCTTCCACCACCTTTTAATTCCTACTCACCCTGGCGTTTCCATATAATTCTGAACTTCTCTTTGAATTTCTCGCCAACCTCACTTACACCGTCAACAACACCACTTTTCACTCTTTTGACTGTGGCCGCACCATTGAGATCACTAGAGCCGACATCGCCCAATATATTGGGCTGTCCACTGAAGGACCTATGGTTCGCTCATTTCTTACTAACGAATTTGATTGGAGCGATGTTAATAGAGTCCTTAGGAATGCTGCTTTTCATCAACACCAACCTCTTGTTCAATCCTTAACTCGAAATGCATGAATAATTTAACATGTTCTTCGAACCTTAATCATACCCAAAGGTGGCGACCGTATCAATCTGACCCCGACCTTATCCATCGCTACCTATCTTATTATGTCCAACATAAAGTTTGACAAGGTTTATTTAATTAGTAACTACATTCGCCACATGACTTTTGTTTGTCTACCTACCACTCGACGGAAATAGAATCTGGCTCTTGGTCACCTAATAGGATATATTCTCCACAATAAATATCAATTATCCTACCCTGGTGAACCCGACATGCTTCCTATTTTTTATACGGATGCTTCCTTCCATATTCTCTTTCATCGGGGACACGAGCTTGAAGAACCCTTCTTTGATGAAGAAGAAGGAGAAGATGCCCCCGCAGCAGCTCCAGCTCGACCACGACGCCATGCCGCACCCTAAGCACCTGCACCAGAACACCCTAATGATGATTTGGTTGCACGCTTTGACCAGCTGCAGACTCGTCTCGACATGCATATTCAAGAACAACATCAGTAACACGAGACTGATATGCAATAGTTTGGAGAACATTTTACTACAATTGATCACCGCTTCGATGCTCTATTTCAATATTTTCAACCAAATCCACCTCCACCACCAACTGATCAGGACCCGTCTGCTTAAATTGTGTTTGCATTGTAGTTTTTCTTCTTTTGCTTTTTGCTTTTAGTTGCTCCTCCTTTTTATGCTGTCAAAAGGGGGAGAAGTTTGTTGTACATGTTGTTGTGCCTGTTATCTAAATGCATTCCTTTTGTTTTGCACTTGCTTTTGGTTTCCTATTTTTTTTCTTGTGTTTACTTTAAAAAATAAAAAATATAAATACAAAAAAAAAAACAAAAGAAATGCTTTTCGTTCTTACTTGCAACAAATTATTTGACATCATCAAAAAAGGGGAGATTGTTGTAACCCATGACCCCGAGTCTGAGATTTTGATGATGCCAAATAATGAGTGTTTTGGAACAACCTTTCATTGAATACTATTTTATTTGCTATTGTCCTTGAGTACTAACATTTCAGGAAGATCACAAGTGACTCAGGACGAAAGGAAGACTCAAGAACAGGTAGATTAGGAGTATGGGTCAGACATTATATTTTTCTATTTATTTTATTTTATTTTATTGAGTCTAGCCACAAAATGCATAAGAGTAAGAGCAACCATGCACACACATAGGGGGAGAGTTTATTTTTAAATGCAAAATGTAATAGAAATTCTTCTCTAGAGATTGTACTGTACGATTTTAATTCATACCGTACGATCAGAGCTATGTGGACGATTCTGTGAATAGATCGTACTGTACGAATATTCGTATGGTACGATAGGTTCAGATCCAAAACCCTAGCCATAGTTTAATTTGAGTAAGTGATTTTGCGCCATTCGTACTGTACGATCTATTTTAAATACTTACTTAAATTAATCCATAATTAGTGCATGAAATCCAGGCCTAATTAAATTTTGAACATCGTACTGTACAAACCTGATCGTACCATACGATGAACAGAGACGAACTTTGATCGTCCCGGATATTATCCTGGATGATCGCTTGGTTTTTGTCACATCGTACTGTACGATAGTAATCGTACCATACAATGAACAGAGACGACATCTGATCGTCCAGACCATCGTCCTGTACGAATAGTATTTTGTGTATCGTACCGTACGATATTATATCGTACAATACGAATTATTTTTTAACTGTTCGTACATCTTCATACCATGAAGAAGTCTATTTATGAAGATCATACTATACGATGTGGCATCGTATTGTATGAACAGTAACGGCTACTTTTGAAATCAGAGGTTTTTGGAGCCCGTTTTAGATGTCAATCAAGTCCTTTTTCAGTTAGAATCACAAAGGGGGTGAATGTGGTTAGAGAGGAATTCCAAGGGAGAAAGCTCTAGAGAATTTCTTTAGGGTTGAGAGAGGAAGGAGAAGGTGAGCATTGTGAGGGAGAAGAGGTGTGAGGGAGATCACATGGTTGCTCCGTACTTGCTGTATCTTGCTCCTCCTATGGACTAGAAGAAGTTGAGGGAGAATCTCCAAGGGAAAGGCTCGTCAACATCCGTTACCTCGAGGTTCTCTACCTTCTCAAGGAGGGAGAAAAACGAGAAGGTTCTCTGCCGTCGCCAGGAGGGCGAAAACAGAGTTTGGCACTCCGCCATGCCGGGTTGGTGAAAGGGAGGTTTGTAAAGGCTTCTCCGCCTTACCGAGGGGGGCAAAAGGAGAACTATTTTTGGTAGTGAAAATCCCGGAGCGGAGGACTCCGGGGAGTGGACGTAGGTCATATTTTGATCAAACCACTATAAAAATTCTGGATGTGTTTTTTTTTTTTCTTATCGTCATTTACTTTTTTCTTGCATTTAATTTTCATAACTATTGCATGGTGAAATTTGTGGAAGAAAACTTGCTTAAAGTTTTGTTGTAAAATTTCAAAAATAATAAAAAAAATTAGAACTCTTATTTAGGGTTATTTTTATTGAGAAAAATATTTTCACAATTCACCCCCCCTCTTGTCATTTAGTAATTTCACTTTTCACATCATTTTGGCTGATACCTATATCATCCTGGACGATAGGACAATTTCTCTTCAAAATTCCATCTATTGAACCTTTTTTTGAGCTTTCTGTAACTTATTGTCCCGGATGATCCCTTATCGTCCTAGCCGATATGATCGAGCTCTATTACAATCTTTTAAAACTTAGAAGGACTCATGGGTTATTTGATATTTTCAAAGGCTTGATTTTAAATTTCATGATAGAGACAAATTACTTTGGTATACTTTTTTAAGATATTTTGTTTGTAACTAAGTTTTGAACGGATCTTCTTTTTATCCAATTTATTCTGAGTTATACCTCTTATTTTCAAAAGACAATTTTTATCCTGAAAGAAGTTCGAGCTAGGGTGAACACGATCGGATTTTCTTCCATTTTTAGATTGTGATATTGTTAACTCAATGATCTTTCTAATCTTTAAAATTTAATTATTTGGGAAATTTGTCATATGCTTGCTTTGTAAAAAAAAAAAAGAAAAATAGGAAAATTAAAAACCAAAAACTTCGTTTCTTTTTTTGTTTGTTTTTGTTGTTTTTTTAGTTTGTATTCATTTTTGTTTTGGGTTTTCTCTGATCATCTCCATCTTTCCTTGATTTTTAAATTCTTGTCACATCGTCCTGGCCGATACCTATCATCCTGGACGATAGGACAATTTCTCTTCAAAATTCCATCTGCTGAACCTTTTTTTGAGCTTTCTGTATCTCATCGTTCCGGACGATCCCTTATCGTCCTAGCCGATATGATCGAACTCTATTACAATCTTTTTTGATCGTCTTGACCGAAATAGTTTTTGTCCTGGCCGATGCATTTTTGGTCATCGTCCTGGCCGATACACTAGATCGTCCTGGACGATCCACGTGCCAGTACGTTTAAATCCTTAAAATCGGCCCCAAACAATTCATTATTGGACAATCGTCCTAGCCGATCCACTATTCGTCCTGGACGATTCACGTGGCACTGATTTAAAACATTTTAACTTCGGCCGGTACGATCAATTATTGTGCATTATCCTGGACGATACACCTAATCGGCCCGGACTATCTACTTTTTCAACGGTTGTCTGGCTTGACTCCTCGGGATGATCACCTATGTTTAATCGTCTTGGCCGATATTTGATCGGCCCGGCCGATCGGACCGCCTTTTTGATCAATCGGCCTGTACGCAATTATTGAACCAAATCGTTCTGGATGATTCTGCGATCGTCCTGGATGATATGGCTGTTTCTTTAAATATAGGGCATTCCAGCCATTAGTTTCATCTCAACCTTCTTCTTCTCTTGTGTTTACTTACTGATTTCTTGCTATGGCTGGTGGGAAGCGAGTCCTACAAGCTTCTGGAAGTTCCTTGAGGGCCACTCTGGACCCTCGATTCAGGGAAGTGGAGGATCAAGCAGCTTACCATCGTTACAAAGAATGTGGCATCACCCTTTCCAGAATAAGATGCATATAATTATTTCAGATCCTAATTTTGACTGGTCCATAGCAAACCATTTTCTTCGCCAAACCAACACACCCTTTCATGTTGGAGAGACCAGCTCTTTAGTCAAAGATGCTAGGATAATTAAGCATGTCCTACGCACCTTTATTATTCCAAAAGCCGGGGATTGAGTCCACATCACTCCTCTGCTTTCTCTGACTACCTTTTTCATCATGGCCTGGAGAGAATTTAATGCTACTGATCTAATCTTTCGATATATTGATCATTTAATAACTATTCACGATCTAGGCCATATGAGGAAACCCAACCTTGCTTTAGGACATCTCATAGCATATATTCTTGAAACCAAATACAATCTTCAATACGCTGCTCGTCATGACCTTCAGCCTCCTTGCTACTCAAATAGATCTTTCAATATCCTTTACAGTACTCATCTCCACCCAGAGGATGGGGAACCTCAGGGGGCCAAGGAGGAGGATGCTCCCGCTCCCGTTCTTGATCCTGCTCCTCTTTGCCAACACTCATAGTTTGACCAGTTAGTGGAGAGATTTGATCGTTGGGAGACTCATTTTGACGCTTACATTGCTGCACAGGAGCAGCAACATTCTGAGGACATGGCCCGCTACGAGCAGCATCACACAAAAGACTTAGCCTATTTTGACAGGTACATTACTCACCACCAGCAGCAGCAGCACGATCAGGACATAGCCTGGTTCAATGCTCAGTTTACTACGCTAGCTGGCTACTTTCAGAAGGCTCCACCTCCTCCACTTCCATCTGATGATCTGGATCACTCATTTTTTTAGTTTTAGTTTCTTTTTTTTATTGCTTTCTTTTTATGTTTTTTTAGTTGGTTGCTTTAGTTTGAAGTTTCCTTCTCCTTTTTGAGATGCCAAAAGGGGGAGTAGTATGTTTGTACTTGTTTAGTGTGTTTGTACTTATTCTGGTAAAAAATTAAAAGCTTGTTTAGTTTTTGTATTACTATTTTAGAATTAATTTTTTATATGTTTTCCATCATCAAAAAGGGGGAGATTGTTACAAACCTATTTTTGGATTATGATTTTGATGATAGCAAACAAATCTTGTTTCACTACAACTGCCTTTTTCTCTATTGACTTTTTAGGACCCAAAGATCGGACGGATATCAGAATCAGCTACAGATTGGGTAGATTAGGGTTGATTCAGTCTGTAATCTTCTTTTTTACTTTTTTTAAGTCAATTATAAATGTTTGAAGTGACTGCTGTTAAGTAACCCTACACACACACTTGAGAGATTTAGAATCTCTATTTTTACTCACATCGGTCAGGACGATATTATTATCGGCCTGAACGATTGAGTTTAAAACAAAAGTTCTAAACATGATTTCTTGTTAAGGCAGCCGTAATTAACTGATTGTCCTGGACGATAGGCTCAAAACAGAATGAAATTGCCGCCATAAATAATTAAGGTATTCTGTACTTTTGGTAATCTGCCATGATGATCTCGAATCGGCCTGGACGATATTCATAATTATGCCTTAATTGATTAGACAACCAAGGAGTTAATTAAGGATGATTGATACGATCATATCATCCTGGACAATCGCAAGATCGTCCGGGACGATATATTCTAAAATCCTTAGTTGCTCCTGGACGATAAATATCGGCCAGCATAAATTTAGGGCGATGTGCTGGAAGATATGGATCGGACAGCTTGAATTAAGGGCGATGCTTTGGACGATTTTCCTCTGATTTGAACTGATCGGCCGGGATGATCTTGATATCGTCCTGGACGATCAAGCCAATTTTCAATCGTCCAGTTTGCATTCAGGGCGATTCTCTGACCGATTTCATGGGATTTGTACTGATCGGCCAAGACGATTTACATATCGTCCTGGATGATATAGTCGGCAACTTGCAATTAATGAGCTCCTTTGAAGCTCTTCTATTTAAGAGCTCCTGTTTAACGTTTTTGAACATCCTTGACTGCTGTCTTGACCTAAGAAAACCTAAAGGAGAGAGAGAGAGAGAGAGAGAGAGAGAGATAGAGAGAGAGAGAGAGAGAGAGAGAAGAGAGAGAGAGAGAGAGGATCTTGTGAGGGGGAGCTTGTGAGGGGATTCACAAGGGTTGCTCCAAGCATTGTTCCACTTCTTCTTCCCTAGAGTCTGTTGTCCTTGGAAGGGTTGGGAGAGGTAAGTTTCAGTAAGTGATCGAGGTTCTCTGCCTGCTTCAGGAGGAAGCAAAAGGAGGAAGGTTCTTTGCCTTCCCGGGTGTGGCAAAAAGAGGTGTTTGTAAAGGCTTCTCCGCCTAGCTGTGGGGGGCTAAAAGAGAGTCACGTTTGTAGTGCAATACTCGGAGGGCACCTCCGTGGAGTGGACGTAGGTCGAGTTGACCGAACCACTATAAACCCTTATGTTCTTATTTTTTACTGCTTCCGCATTTTATTTTCTTCCGCACTTATTTTTGTGGTGATTTAGTTTGTATTCGTGCTTTGCTTAAAGAAATTTTTTAAACACAAATTCACCCCCCTCTTGGTTAGCCTTGGGCCAGTTCTATAGGGCTTAACATCCCTAACGAACTTTTAGACTTATGCTGGGTGAAAATGCTAAAGACAGAAATAAAATTAAAATTTAGACTCTTTTAAATGTGTTTCTAATATAATGCATGCTGGTCAAAATAACCAAATTATGAATACTTGAAATTTTAAAAAGGCTTAAAAATAATTTTTAGAAGACTAAGCTTCCCAGGTTCAGCACCTCATCCTTATAGGTTATATTTTCTAAACTCTTCCCGCAGGCAAGGAAGTGTTTTAAAATAAGGAAAGAAAGATGCGTTAATCTGTATGCGATCCCAGATGATATCAAGCTTATTCCCTAGATCATTATCTTTCTATATTATTTAACTCCTAAAAGTTTAAATATTAATTATGAGTAGAAGAATTTTCACTCTTGCGAGTCTCACGTATCCAGGCTAAATCAAAAGAGGCAGATATTTGCCAAAAATTTAAGAAAAGCAGGAAAAATCCTAATCGTAATCACATCATATCAACACATCAAATACAATCAAACTAATTAATAAATGTTTATAGATAAACTACCTTGCTTATTACAACCCAGAAATATAGGAATTAAAAGTGGTCAGGCACCACTAACGATAACTCGGATTCTAATCCTAGTACAGACGGAAGTGACTTTAAGTGGGATACTATTTATCTTTGATTCCTTAGTCTTCTCTCCTTTAGGATCCTTGGATACTTTGTAACTGAGTACCAAAATGGGAAAGAAAACTCTTCCCCTAAAGGGGAGGTTATTCTGTCCACTTTGAATATGAAGGTGATCCAAATTTGGACTTCGAAATGGAAAAGGACTATTCCCCTAAGGGGTATATTTTCCTCTTTGGAATCCAACTTTGGATCTGTATATCCAAAACTCAAAGAGCACCTTTTATAACTCAATACTCAAATAAATTACATTAATATAAAAATTGACACTTCTGTAGGGTTATCCTAAGCATTTAAATGTAAAAGAGTCCTAAGAAGTTATATACATATATGTGTACAAAAAAGTAAACACACTTGGCCACACTCCTTTTTATTTTGGGGGCTAAGGAGCTGAAGCACCTATAACAGTTATATTTATTATTTATTTTGCCCCCTATATTATCTTGCATAAGCATGGCTACCTGCAGAAAACTCAGTGAGCGTCCAGATCATTCCTAACATAAGGGTAATCTAATCGCCAATCACATCATTAATCCAAAGAGTGTAGTAAAAGAAAACAAATATATTAAGAAAATTTAATCATAACATGCAATAAAAGCTCAAAAACATGATGCACAGTAGAAAAGTAAACACTAGCCTAGCCAAGATCTAGAGTCAGTCGTCCTAGCAAACCATTTAAAGTGTATGTAGAATGCCATATGGTTGGGGAAGATCCTAGAATGGGTTATTTGTTAAAATTTTCTGATGTTTGAGTTTATTAAAGGTTAAAAGGGAGATTTAAGTTTGATTTTAAATGTTAATGTATTATAGCTTAATTAGTGTTATGGTTTAATTATTAAATGATTACTATCTTTGTTTCACACTAAGGCCATAAAGTTTATTTCTCCTTCTTTGGGGCTAAGTTCATAATCTCATAGGCCTTGGTTACCGAGTAGCAATCGGGGTTGATTAAATTAATTTAGTTTATTAGAAATTAAGTGTCAATTAATATTAATTAAATTAATTAATTACTAATTTTAAGAGTTAAATTTATTTATGTTTTACATCAACTTATTCGTGGCGTTGTGCCATTAGGCTCAAGGAACCAGGCTTCCTTATGACCCGTAGCCATGCAACCCAGAGTAGTTCATTCTAAAAACCTTATTGATGTAGTTGAATTAATGATTTGAATTTTGTTAAATAATTAAAAGTAATTTAATTTTGATGTTTAATACTCCATTTAATTCATTTGTGGTACTATGCCACCAGGCTTGAGAAACCAAGCCTCCTAAGGACACGTAGCCCTATAGCCCGGAGTAGTCCATATAATAAACTTCATATCTAGAGTGGCTATTATGTGTTAAAATATTGTTTAAATAATTTTATTAATCAATTTAGATTTTTCTAGAATTTTAATGAATTACTATTTTTTTAATTATTAAAATTATTTAATAATATTAAAAGTTGGTTTTTTAAATTAAAGTTAATTTTGAGAGTTTCAGATTTTTAATAAATATTTGACCTTATAATGAGTAATTAGACTATTAGTTTGCTAGATTTGGAGTTTTCTATAAAAAATTCATGATTTTCTAAAGTTTGATGTATTTATTGAATTATTTAATTTTGTTTAATTAAAGGTCTTTTATTGATTTGAATCCAAATGAACTTGAAACTTCTTAAAATCCCCCCCCCCCCCCAAAGGTCATGAACAATCTAAGGAGGGATTATCATGTATTTGAGAATTTTTGGATTTTGAAAATTAGAAGTTAATCTAAAGTTAAATTTCAGGTCCACTCAAGGGGCTTTTATTTTTCCTAGGTAGAAGAATAAATTATGGTCAATTTGATGTATTAATTTTATTTTTTGGACTTAATTTGGATTTATTACATTTGTTTTGAATTTTTTGGGTCCCTAAAGGGTTTAAACTTGGCATGTTTAATTTTTTATCCTAAAGACCTCCAAATTCAATGAAATTTGAACCTACAGGGAAAAATGTCATTGAGTTTATTGTATTGAAGTTTCACCCCTATTGGGTGTGTGTACAACTCCCTAAAAATTTTCAATTTTTTTTATACCTTTTCCTAATTATTTTCCCTAGGTGTCTCTACTATTGAACTTGGTTTTAAATTTGTTGTGACTAACCCTATTACACATGCATTCACAACACAAAAATTGTGCAGCCTAATTTTATAAAAAATTGGAGTTATAAATTTTTAAAATTTTGGGTCCAAAATGGACCCATTACTTTAAAAATTCACATCATTAAAAATTACAGAGCATCTGACCCTAGGAAAATCACAATACATGCTTAAGATGCTCAAAAAAATTTCACAAAATTTTGAATCCTAACAGATCACTGGATTGTGAGAAAATAATATAAAACTAATTTCAAATGAACTGCCACATCTCACAGTATTGTGATCAAATCAAGATAATTTTAACTTTAATAAATACTACATTTAATTACCTTTCTAACGATATCAGGAATGTCCAATTTGGTGAAAAATCTAATTTTTTTTATGAATTTTGGAAGATTATGACATTAAATGAATTTTTTTAATCAATAATTAAATGGTGACGACAATGATTGCACAGTCGCCGCCATTTGACACATGGAGGGACATGCATCAGAGCCTTAAAAATCACTTAAACATGTCGGCATGATCCTTGATAGTCAAATCGATGGCAGAATAACGGACGGTCTTGATTTGCCCATGTTTCCTAGATCAAACCAAATAACATGGATTTGAATCCCATAAATGCTGTGCGGTTGAGGGTTTGGCGACATGGCTGACTTTGGGCCATCCGATCACGCTGAAGGCATGATTAGATGCCTCTAGTTGAACTAGAGTCAAGATAGTTTAAAGAAATTCAAACGCTTATATCTTTCAAGATTCTTAATGAAATCTTAAGAAATTTAAAAAATAGCAAAGTGGTATCATTAACTTGTAATGCCCAGAGTTTGGAGGCTCCATGCATTACAAGTTTCCTGCAGTTTTAAAATGAAAATCTACCTAAAAGTGAGGATATATTACAATCTAACTAGTGGATTTTTGAGATCTTGGTCTCCTTTTGCTCCTGGTGATGTCCATTACAAGGTTAAGAAGACCTCAAGAGCATTTGATGGCTTGATTTGAAGTTGTTGAAGAGAGTTGGTTTCCCTCATTAGAATGGACTCTCACTAAAATAGTGATTTGAGACCTAGAAATGATTGGAGAAGGCTTTGAATGGACTTAGGAAGAGCTGAAGAGGATGGGGAAGGCTCTAAGAAGGTTGGAGGCTGCTGGGGTTGTGACTTAGATGAAAATTGAGCAAGAATCATCCCTTAGGTTAAGTTTCCCCCTCCTAAATCCCTTGATTTGAATGGATGGCTTAGATTCAAATGAGGGAGCCTTGGATGCAAAACATGTGTCCCCTACATTGCCCAACGCCAGGGAATAGGGTTGGTGGTGAGTGTGACCTCCCTTGGTCCATGGGAAAGGGGTACAACACCTTTTCCCCTGTTTGGATGAACCAATGCTTTGATTTGTTTAGGGGGCTGCCTTATGGCCTCTTAGTAGGGGAAATGGGTTACTTTGTATTATGTTTGAGCAGGTTTTAGACTAAACCATGGATTTTCATGGTGGCTTGGTGATGTGGCCATGGTTTGGTCTCTTTCCATGGGTTCAAAAGGGGTTATTGATTTTTGACCTATTGACTAGTCAATGGTGACTGAGATAGGCTTGGAGAAAGTTAAGAGAGCTATAGGAGTCAATATTTAGGAGCATGGAGCCATGGTGTTGAAGCTAGGATGGATTTTAGAAAGTTTGGAGAAGTTTGACCATGTATGAAAATTTGATTGTGTCAAATCCATAGGGACTTGACTTAGGGATGAGTTAGAAGTGTTTGGAGTGTTCAATTGAAGTATTCTAGGGGGTTGATTTTTGGAATGGGTTTAAATATTGGATTTGATAGGTGTTAGGTTAAGAGACTATGGTTGATTTGGTCAACCTGGTCAAACTATGGGTTGAGTTGGGTCAAACAAGTTCAAATGAGTGTTTTGAGATCAATAGAGGTGTTTCCATGCATTGGTAATGTCATTTGGTTGGAAATGAGTGTTTAAATCCCTTAAGGGAATTTTGGTCATCCATGGTTGACTTGGTCAACCAGGTCAAACCAAAAGGTGGGTTTGTATCCAATGTATTCATAATGATGTTTAGGGTTCATTGGGATATGTTTTGAAGGTTGATATGGGAAGGCAATGTTGGATTTTGGTCATCTTAACCCCTGATCAATCCTGAGCCAAACTTGGTATGAGAAAGTGTAGTTTTACTTTTTAAAAAGGTATAACAAAAGTAATGGATATGATTGGGGGTTTTGGAAAGGGTTCCAAAGTCAAATTCCACTAGATGGCTAGTTAAATGGCACATACTATAAATATTTAAAGGTATTGCATCTTTTAAAGATCAATCTGGCCTATGGGGCTAGAGACCTCCAAATCCGCTCACATTTGGAAGGTTGGCACTATAGACATTTTGTATCAATATGAAATTGATATACTCTAAATTAGATGCCAATTAACTATATTTCAAGGTGATAGAAAAATCACCTATAAGGGGTTTTTGGACCTGGGTCCTTAACCCAAAGATTTGGTTTGGAAACTTGGGTTTGGATTGGATTTTGGACTTGAGTGGTAGATTTTAAATTATCCACATCAAAGATGATAAAATGAGTGAGTAAAATTACTTAGATATGATTTAATGGTTGATTTAAAGTTGGTAGAAGGGTGGACATGAGATTGGATTGAATGATAGAACTGGAATTGGTTAGATTGGGGTTTGGTTTTGACTGGGACCTATATTACTGAGGAGTGGTCATCTCCTAGTCATCAGGTCACCATAAAGAAACTTGGGTAGGTCTTAGTGTCCTCATACAAAAATAAGGTCAAAACCTGAATCTAAGAAGGTCCCTATAAAAATCATCAACCTTCTTAACGAGCTTTAGTTGGAGACATTAGATCGTCTAAATGAACTTCAAGTTTGTGATGCAATCCATAAATTTGAAGAAGAAATTAAATTGATAGTTCACAAACTAAAAGAAATTAACCTTGGAACATAGGATGACCCTCAACCTACCTTCATTAGCTCTTTATTGAGTGAAGATGAATCAAAGGATCTAATACAACTTCTCTATGAGTTTAGGGACTACTTTGCCTAGATATATAATGAAATTTCAAGTTTGTTTGCTGATGTAGCAGTTCAGAACCTTGGAATTTGACATGATGACATTCATGATAAGCAAGCTCCTCGACGCATACGTCTAAAAATCAAGCAATAAGTTACTTATAAAATTATGAAATTGGTTAAGACCAGATTTATTCGAGAGGAGAAATATCATATTATATCAGTTAGTATCCTTATATCTTCCTTTTTTCATTTTACTTAGGATTACACCATAAAATTTATTTAAAGAAAGCTTGATAACCTACCCTTCTATACAAGGTAACATGTCTCAAGCCAATATAAATCAATAAAAAATTTTTAACCAATTTTTCTTTCCTTTACATATATTTCATATCATATAGAACAAAATAGCAAATATTAATGTAACTATTATTATACTCATTAGGATGTATGTAGTATGTCAAAAAAATGCATATTTGACGAATAACAAATATATGCATATCATATATTTTATGTTTAAATGTACTATTCTAACTCTTGATCATCTTATACTTAGTAATATACTTCTTATCTTAAATAAAATAATATAAGTGCAAAACTAACTAGTGAAATTTTAATATAATTAGTTAAAATATTTAGGATAATGATATATATTATTTATCAAAAGTTATACAATGGAATATCACTAAATTGAGAGATATTGCATTATTATCAATTTTATATTAGAGAAAATAGAAAAAAATTTAAAATCATTAAAATTTGGTATAGGGTTAAGGTTATATACCATGATCATAATATTTTTTACAAATGGAGTAATGAAAAATACCACCCCAATCTCCACATTGTCTCTTTCCTCTCTCTCTCTCTCTCTCTCTCTCTCTCTCTCTCTCTCTCTCTCTCTCTCTCTCTCTCTCTCTCTCTCTCTCTCTCTCTCTCTCTCTCTCCCTCTCTTTCTTCTTTTATCTCCCCTTCTCTTTATTTTCTCAGCCGATAGAGGTGTGTGTGTGTGTGGGGGGGGGGGGGGGAGATGGTGGTAAGGGTTTTAACAAATGGGTTTTGGTATTTTAACTTAAAAAATAAGTAGCACCCAAAATTTAGAAAATTTGAGAGCTTGAATAAGTAGCACCCACAGCCACCATCATAACAATCACTCACCCAAATTTCCTAAAATAATTAAAAAATAAACTTGAAGTTATTACTTTTGACCCACCTTAAAAATATCATCCTAGATATTTCTCACTATGGAGCACTAACTGATAAAATAGAATCATCAATCACATCAATCATAATTCAAATAAAATATTTATTCATTCACATAATATTCATGTTAATATGTCAATCATATAACATAGTATTCAATTCAATTTAATTAGTAGTAGTATCATTCAGAGTAGAAAACCATACTAGCGGACCTCTAAGGAGCATCTCTTATTTCCTATTAACTCAAATTACATACTCATTGGGAGCTGTTGTCATCATTAAAGGTATATGTTTCCTTTAACTTATACTCATATTTCTTCTATAAGCTTCACTTATAGAAATTTTGCTAAATATTCTAGATCCTTCAATCCTCTATCCATATGCCAGCTCAAACTAATCTACCATATATCCATATCTCTCTTCATATTCCCTCTATGAGCAGTATATCATTATGTGTATGTATTAACCATATTATAAAAACTATCCTATGATAAAAAAATATTATCCCGCATGTCTCTTTCCATATATGGGTCACTTTGTATGTTATTAGCTAATACCATTGGTTCTCTCCTAACATCAATAAATCTACTTCTCTTCTCACTTCTTTCTCCTCTAGTCATTTCATCAAGTGCTCTCCTCCTACTCATATTCTGTATGAATTGGAGAATTGTCAAATCATTTTTCACTAATATAGCTCTCTCAACTAACTCTAAAAACACCTAAATTCTTAGTGGTACTAATAGCTGATTCAATTCATCCTTTAATCCTCTCAAGAATTTGTAACACTTTTCCTTAATAGTTATAATCAATCTAGGTGCATACTTTGGTTAATTCAATAAACTTAATATTGAATTCCATCACAGTCCAATTCCTTTGTGCTAACCTCATGAAAGCTTTATGCATCTAATTTGATGCTGATTGGGGTGCAAACCAATCCCAAAAGGTACTAACAAACTACTCTTAAGTTTTAGTGAGTTCAACTTACCATAAAAAATGTCTCTTTGTTATCCTATCCACCATCTCTTAGCTTCACATTCAAATATAAACACTATTAGTAGTACTTTATTACTCTTTTGGCAATACATCTATCAAATATCTTCTTTATCCTCAATAGCTAGTCCTCTACTATCTCTGGCTATACAATTCTCTTAAATAATAAGGCTTAAACTTATGGAACATCAGTAAGTGCTTATGCTATCCAATCTCTTTATTCCCAATGTACCTTCTTTGTGCATCACTCATCAATTATACTATTAAACTGGCAAACATCATTATATTATTAGAACTTTTTAGGGCTACTTTTCTATGCTTATTTGGTATTTCATTGCTCTATGGATCTATCACACTCACTATGGTTCTCTTTTCTTTCAAATTATAATTTACTCATACAAGTGAATGTAATTACAAATACATAAACTATAATTTTAGCCATCTTAATCAATTCTTAAGTTGAAAGAATTTTCTTTTTAATCTCATAAATAATGAGCATCTAATAATTTATTAATATAAATAAGTTAAATGGAAATAATTATAAATTGTATGCTTCAAAATATTTTTATATTTATTCATTCAAAATTTAATTAATAATAACTACAAAATTAATTAATACATCAACTTATTTCTCTAGGCTCTTAACTAGAAAATAATAAAACTAAAAGTATATAATGTAAAATAAAACTTGAATGCTAATCTCCTTCATTCCCCTAGATCCGACCACTTTTTAAAAAACATATGAAAACGAAAAAGTGAGCTAATAGCTAAAACTATAAAATAGAAGCAGTATGAAGATAATCATTCAATCCATACTAAAATAAACTAGTAGTAGTAAGAATAAGTGGAAATTAATATGAACAATTTCATTAACAAGAGCAATAAAAATTAATATAAGCATTGCTATTCATAATTAGTGATCAGTGTAAGTATGAAGGATTAGTATGTTTTACTATTCCTATAGAAATGTCAAATTACAACATTATAGTTATGTTATAAATTTATGCATGTAAATAGAGCAATTCACTTCATTTTATAAACTATTTCATGTGTATTATTATGGTTCTATATATATTTTATGCATATAATACAATATCAATGCACATATATTATGTTCTCTATCAAATGCAATGCATCATATATATCATGTGTTTCATATGTATTATATGCTATTATATCAGTCTTATATCCATATAAGTCATTTCCTATATAATATGCATATCATACCACATCATGTTACTTATATAATTTATCATGTGTGTTGATATCATATACATATATAAGCAATGTAGGACATCCAGTTACCTGTTGTGTTTTTCTTGTATCCAATTATGTAGGCCAACCTTATAAGAACTAGTTTTGATCACATCAATCATATTTTTATGAATTTTCCTCATATCGAATATCATATATCATTTTACTTTCATTTAAAAAATCACCACTTCCTATCTATGAGTGTATCATATCATGTTAATCAATCTTCTTACACCTCCCATTTCATATTACTTAGTATTATACCACAAATCTTATTTAAAGGAAAGCTTGTTGGCCCACCCTCATGTAAAGGGTAATATGTTTGTAACCAACATGTATTAATCAATCAGCCAGCCTTTCTTTCTTTTACATATATTTCATATAATATAAAGCATAATAACAAACATCATATATACCCAATGCAACAATCATTATACTCATCAAGATGCCTATAATCTGCCAAAAATGCATATTTTACTAATTGAGTCATAAATGTATGTAAGCCATATATTTCATGTCTAAATGTACTATACTAACTCTCAATCTTTATACTATTAATTTTAAATAAAATGATGTATATATAAAACTAAATGATAAAATTTTAATATAAAATAGTTAAAATATTCATGGGAATGATATCAACTACATATAAAAAGTTACACTATAAAAAAAAAATTAAAAGAGAGATATTACATTTTTATTAATTTTAGGAGGGAGAAAACAGGTAAAACACTAAATCATAAATAGGTGGTTAAGGTTACTACCCTGATCATAATACTTTTTATAATTGGAGAGATAGAAAATATTTGCTTGATCTTACTTTTTCTTTCCTTATATTTCTTCAATTTTCTCTTTCATTTCTATTCTATCACCCAACTAAGGAAGGGAAAGAGAGGTGATGGTGAGGATTTTAACAAATGAGTTTAGATATTTTTATTTAAAAATAAACTTTTAGATTTAGCATCTTAACACTTTAGAACCATCATCATACCTATCCCTCAAATTTTAGAAAATCCAAAGCTAAGCGCCATAGTGCCCAAAATCCCAACTCAACAGCGCTCACTCAACCAATTTTTTTTGAAATTATAGAAAAATAAATTTGAGGCTATTACATCTCTTATAACTTCTATTTGTGTGTGAATGATCCGTGCACAAACCAAAGGCATTAAACACTCTCATTTGGGAGAACAGAGAGATCTTAAGAATTCTATAACATTGAATGTTGATTGGCATAAGTGACCACCATTAGTAAACCAAACCTTATCACTTGGCTACTAACAACCAACTCTATCATTTGATTTTAACTAGTTAATAGTAGACTCTCAACCTCTATTAAATTATCATTCATCATGTAAAATCATATAATTATCTCATTCTTTAATAAATTCTTTTATAATCCCTATAATAGGAATTAGATAACAATTCTCAAATATAAAATCTCATCTTATTTAATTGTTGAGAAAAGAAAACACTTGTATATTTAATTATATAGTAGACTAATACAACTCAACTATACCCAAATAATAGTTTTTCCTTTTTAGGTCTTTATATAAAACAATTAGGTGTCTCTTGCAAATTTTAACTCTTAGAGAAGGCTTGACAGTAAAGAGCATTATCATAACATGATGGATATTTTTTACCATAAAATTAATAATAATTTAGGTTTGATTCATTTAATTCCACTCATATACTACCACTTTATGTTACAGCTTCCCATTCTATACATCCTCATCAAATTCTTTTATACCTCTGGCGGTTCAGTTGCTCAATCAATTTGTATTCCTCCACCAAATATAGAGAACATAAATTAACACAACCGTATTAATGCCTCTTATCATGTTAGAAGAAATGAGATAAGATGTCTTATTCAATAGGTTTTTTTTTTTAATGGAAAAGAACCAACTAACTTCTTACTGCATCTTTTAAGTGTATTCATCTTTGATATATGGAATTCTCTAGCATCCTTTTCTAGTGGGTTTTACTTGGCTATAATTGATCCATATAATGGAATTTTTGGACCCTACGAGCATATAAAACAATACAATACCATTATGAACATTCAGTATGATTCTAATACAATCCTCTACTAGGTCATACCCATAATTCTTAAGAGATTAGATCATACTTAGTTATACTCTTTGTATGGTGGAAATATTCTTTCAATAATTTATATTCAATTGAAAGATCATTATGGACTCCATTAACTTTTTTACAATTTTTTAAAATTTAGGGAAATACTCTTAAGGATTACTTTTAAATATTCTCTTTTGAAGTTTGTTAAATTTGGAGAGTGGATTCGAAGTACAATAATGAATTTTTCTAGGATGCTCAGCCCTAGACCTTTCTACTACTTCTTGATATGATGATATTTTCCTATTATGCTAATTTTATTCATCAAGTATAAACATAAATAATTGTTAGCAAGGAAATCAATAACAATAAAAAATAATTTGGATAATCCTAAAGAAAACTTATAAATTTATAATAGAAATTATATCGTCCTACTAAAGAGAGTTCATAATTTTTTTTTCTCAACAAATTTAGCTTGAGTTATTTAATTATACCCCATTAAACCCATCAAAGACTAATATTCTCATGGATGTCCAAATTTTGAACACCTCAAGTGGCTATAATGTTTTAAGAAATCTCAATGGTAAAGCTAGTCCTAATAATAACACTCTACCATATAAGAGGGAATAAAAAAAAAAAACTTTCTATTAAAGGAAGAGATTGAACTTTTAATTTGCCAAGATATAAAGGCTATTACTTACAAGTATCATATGTAGATCATCAACCTAAAAATAGAGGATATTAGTAGAATTATGATTAGAAAAAATATTAGAATTAATCAATTGGAATGCCATCACACTAGAAGATTTCACTACTTAACGAAACTCAACAAAATTGAACTCATTTAAATTACTAAGAGAATTTAATCTTGACTTCTATATGAGATAATGATGTAACATTTAAATAAGTATCTATTTAAATTATCAATGAAATCATATTTTTATAAATAATATTATATTTAATAAAACCCCAAAAAGGCATATCCATGAGGAGCCTTGATGGGAAGCTAGTAATAATTAGGTCCTCACTAAAAAGTTTCAATGAGGATAAGCAGAAAATAAATCTTCAATCACAACTTATGATACCCATTAAATTTTAAAAGATATATTTTGACCTCACAATAACAACTACATCAAGCCTTTGTCCCACTACGTGGGGTCAGCTATATGAATCCTTTTTCTCCATTGTATCCTGTTAAAAGTCAAATTCTCATTTAAATCTAATAAAGAAAGAACATTTGTAATATTTTCTAACCATGCCTTTTTAGGTCTACCTCTACCTTTCTTAACATAAGTCAAATCTAATGCCTCAACACTCCTAACTAGGTCATCAGAAGTCCCTCATTTAATGCTACTAAACTATCTAAGAAAACTCTCTCTAATCTTATCTTCCACTAGAGCTACTCCAACCTTTTCATATATATGCTTATTTTGTATCCTATCTATAAGGGTAAAGCCACTCATCCACTTAAGCATCCTCATCTCTACAACACTTAACTTAGTATTATGCTTCTCTTTTAATGGCCAACATTTGGCACCATAAAGCATTGTAGGTCTCACCACCATCTTATAGAATTTTCCCTTAAGTTTGAGGGGGACTTTTCTATCACACAACAAGCCCGATGCATTCCTCCACTTTAACCTTCCAACTTGAATTCTACTGATAATATCTCCATCTATTTCACCATCACTCTGAACAATGGATCTTAGATATCTAAAACATGTACTCTTATCAATGAATTGATCGCCTAAAGTCATCATCCCCTCACTAGGTCTATTGTTACTAAAATTACACTCCATATAATTAGTTTTATATCTAATCAAGTGAAAACCATTAGACTCTAAGGTTGACCTCCATAATTCAAGTTTACCTTTAACTCCCTCTCTAGTTTTATCAGTAAGAAGAATATCAATAGCGAAAAGCATAAACAAAGGTAAATCTTATTACAAATGTCTAGTGAGAACATCCATAACTAAAGAAAAAAGATATGGGCTTAAGGATGATCCTTGATGTAATCCAACCAAAATAGGAAAAAACCTGGTCAAACCATCTTTTTTGAACACAAGTAATAACTTATGCATACATATTTTTAATGATTTGAATATAAGCATTATTAAATCCTATCTTTTTAAGAACTCTCCATAGCACTTCTCTTGGAACTTTATCATATGCTTTCTCTAAATCAATACATATCATGTTTATATCCTCTTTATTCTATCTATATTTTTCCATCAAAACTCTCAATAAATGTATGCCTTCCATAATAGACCTACCCGGTAAGAATCCAATTTTATTTTGAGAAACATGAGTAAGACACCACATTCTACGCTTAATAACTGGCTCCCATAGTTTTAAAGTATGACACATTAACTTAATTCCTCTATAATCTGTACATTCTTATGCATCACCTTTATTCTTAAAAATAGAAATTAACACACTCATTCTCAACTTCTCTTATCTTTTTAGTCTTCTAAATAGTATAAAAAAGTTTAGTAATCCAAGAAATTCTTTTATCTCCTAAGCATTTTCACATCTCTATTGGAATATCATCAGGTCTAACAACTTTCTCACACTTCATTTTCTTTAAAGCCTCTCTAACTTTAGTTTTACTAATACACCAATAAAAACAAAATGTTTATTTTTATTTAGGGTTCTAAATTGACTTAAGTGAATCATATTTTCACATTCTTCATTAAAAAGTTTAGAAAAATATCTATTCCACCTTTGTTGAATATCATCTTCTAAGAAAAGTACTTTTTGATCTTCATCCTTAATACACTTCACTTGAACTAAATCCTTACGACTCCTCTTTGTTTGGCTAACTTATACATATATCTTTTTCCCTGCTTAGCATCTAATCTATTATATAAATTATTAAAAGCTAAGCTATGTGCATTGAAAATAACTTTCTTAGATTCCTTACGAGCCTCTTTATAGCTTTCCCAATTATTAGAATTTTTATAACTAAACCAATTTTTATAACAAATCTTTTTATTTTTAATATTTTCTTGTACATTTGGATTCCACCACCAACTATTTTTACTATTAAGAGCTTTTTCTTTTGAAACTCCAAGCACATCTTTTGCACAGACAAAATCTTAAGATCTTACTTTCAAAAACACTTTTGTTAATATTCTTTAAATGCCCCATGTAATACTAGATAATCATTTTACCTTATTTTTTATTTTTAGCCCCTTTATCTTAAAGTCCAAAACTAATAATCGATGTTGAGTACATAAATTTTCACTCGAAATAACTTTACAATCTTTGCAATCTAAATGATCTATTTTTTTGAAAAGAAAATAATCAATATGCATTTATTAAATCCATTTTTATAAGTGATAAGAAGCTCATCTCTTTTCTTAAATAAGGTATTAGCTATTAAAAAATTATAAGCTAAAAAAAATCTCATATGGTCTTACCACCTTTATTGGTTGTTCCAAACTCATGACCACCATGAATGCTTTTAAAATTATCTACCTCTCTACCATCATGTCTATTTAAATCTCCTCCAATAAAAACTCTTTTTTCAAGAGGTATCTTTTTTATTAATTCTTCTAAGTCATTCCAAAATTTTAATTTTGATTCCATATCCAAAGCTACTTGAGGAGCATAAGCACTTATAATATTAAAAATCTTAGCATCAAGAAGAATCCTTAAAGATTAATTCTATCTCCAATTTTGTTAATTGTTATAACATTATCCTTCAAAATCTTATCTACAAATCAAACCTACACCATTTCTAGTATTACTCCTACCCAACTACCATAGTTTATATCGTAAAATATCAATCTCCTTAGCCTTCTCTCAAACCCATTTAGTTTCTTAAATGCACCAATATATGTCAATATTTTGACCTACAACAATAAAAAAAAAATTTAGGAGTTATTTTAAGTATTAATTACAAATCATCTTCATCATAACATAGTTATTATTGTGCTATACTTATATTAATTTTTCACTAATTTTATGGGCATTACAGTAATTCCTTAAGAAATTGACATATATCAGTCCAAGTGGGTCTTCTAGGTTCGTTAGGTGTTCGTTTTGTAAACCAAATTTATCAGGGCACTTTAGACGTGCTTAGCTAATTTATGAATATTTTCTATAATTTTTGGATCCCCAATTTTAAAGATATAAAAGGATTTAAAAGAATTTTGAGTTAAAAATTAAATAAATGGCTTAATTACCTTTATGCTCTAATTATATTTAAAAAAAAATAAACATCTTATTCTACTTTTCATTTCCATCCATATTTCATTAAGAGAGAAGGTAAAAAAGGAACTAAGAAGAAGATAAGAGGAGAGAGAAAGTTCATTGCTGGTGGCTTTACATCATTTTCAACTAGCAACCCAATTAAGTAAGTTGCTTGGATCGAGCTAGGAGATATTTTGCCTTAAAAGTTTGTAAGGGTTGTTAAAGTTTTATGAACTATCCTGAGGCTAACTAAGAGGGAGGGGGGTGAATTGGTTATCTTAAAATTTCTTAAGGTAAAAGAAAATATTTTTAAAATCTTTTTGAATATTTTAAAATAAATAATTTTATCCCATACGCTAAAGCAAAACTAATATCACAATAATGAAATCAGAGATTTCAAACATAGAAAATTAGAGAAAAATTCAAAAAATAAATACAAAAAAGTAAATAGAAAGAACAAAAGAGAATTATAGTGTTTCGATTAACTTAACATATGACCACTACCCAGAAATCTCCTTTTAAGGTAATACACTAGAAGTAATGTCTCTCCTTTTGCCCTAACAGTAAGGTAGAGAAGCACTTATAAAATATTTACACCGACCCGGTGAGGTAGAGTAACTTGAATCCTTTTACTCCCTCTTAGAGTGGGTATAGAACCTGGAAATTCTTTTACTCCCTCCTAGAGCAGGCATAGAACCTTGGAATCTTTTTATTCCCTCATAGAGTAGGCATAGAACCTTGGACCTGATGTCGATGAAGGTCTCCCTAGATCCATCAAGGAACTATGGAAGAAACTTGAAGAAGATGGTGAAAACCTTTCTTGTAGCAAGCTTTGTGAGTCCCTCACAACTCCCTCTCATAAGGATCTCTCTCTCTCAAAGCTCTCCTCTCTTTCTTCTCTAAGCTCTCTCTCAGGTCACCCAACAACAAAAAATCGCTTAAAATATAATTTGGGAGATTAAATAGAAATCCTTTGAAAGAAGCCATAATTTTCAATTTTCCATCAAAGGTCATCAAGTATAATCTTGAGATCATCCTATATAATTAGTACAAACTAGCCCTTTCAGTTAATATGATCAGCATTGCTCTATAAGATCAATTTAAATATTTGTATAGGTCGTCTAATATGATTATACAATCATTTGGGATGATTAGTTCAAGATACTGTATTGATCATCTAGTATGAGATTGGATTATAGGTGACGATTTACATATCGTCCCACACACCCCTCGAGACGTACAATACAACTGTCAGTATAATTAGAAGAAAATTATGTTTTTCTTCTTGGATGATGGAGGATCATCCCATAAAATATCAAAAGATCATCATGTAAGATCATCGAAGATAGTCTTATATGATCAGATTGTACAATCTAACCATTATTATTCCCTAAATCACATGATCAATTTAGGCATGATTATCCTAAATTATTTAATATGATATATATCATCCTATATAATTAGTATAAAATTTAAAAATTAAATTATTGCCTAAATTGTGATTGGCAATAATTTTTTACAATATGAAATGATCATCCTGTATGATACAGATCGCATAGTATGATTAGTTTAATCACTCTTAATTAACATGGATGCCCTAATTAGGGTTTTTATTTTTAATTGTTCATCCAATTGATAAAAATCATCCTAGATGGTTAGGTCAAAAACCAAAAATATTTCTCTAACTCACCAACCCACTCCGTTGAGTGTGTGTGTACAAGGTTACTTAGCTTGGGGTCCACTAGATATATGCCTTGACTAAAGAAAGATAAAAAGTGCATTAAAATTGAAATTATAAATAGACTCAACCCTAGTCTACCCAATTTTGAGCTAATTTGCATTGCAAGTGAACTTGTGGACCTTAAAGGTTAATAAGCAAGGCAAATAAAATGGACATGTAATAATAGGAGTAGAAAAGTACTAATAATGTTTGTTATCATCAAAATCATAATACTTGAGCCCAGAATTACAACAAGCCTATTATAATTTTTTGAAAAAAAGAATTTTTTTAATTTTTCTAATGAAATTTCCATTTATGTTTTTGAAAAATAGGGATAGCTTTACACTAACAAAACTTTCACTACAAAAATTTTATATGTTATAAATATTGGAATTTATACAAGGCATTTAAAATTTAAATAATGTTTATCAAATAAAAAATAGTTCAAACTCTAAAAAATAATATTATAGTATAATTAAAGTCTTAAAACAATGTTATGCAAAATCTCAGGTAATTTGGATATTTTGAAAATGTATATTTTTTTCTTTGTATGATTTTTTATTTTCTATCATTTTGGCATTTTGGAAAATTCAAAAATGTGTTTCTTTAAGTATCATTTATTACTATTCATTGAAATATGTGCTTAATTAGTTAAAATGGATGATTCTATAAAAAATTGAAAGGGACGGAAGAAGTTCTTTGCTTAGTTCCACTTCTAATACTTAGAAAAAATTTAATAAGTGAAAGGATTTGATAATTTAAGATCAATAAAATGTGGCTTGCCGAGTTATTTTAGCCCTCTGATGTTGTGCTTCCTATTTTCAGGATCTGGGAAGGGGAAGGATCTGGTTGAGTAGCAATTTTAGAAATTTGATATGAGTCCATAAGTTTTTCTTCATTTAAATTTTTTTCATAGTCATAGCTAATTTTATTACTTTGTTCTATAGTTTTTACTTATAGTCATGCACAACAATTATAAATTCCATTTTGATGATGAAGGATAAAAACTCTTCTCAATGAGTTTTTTTAGTAATTTAGCAATTTTAGTAGCTCTATAGTCTATTATTCATTTTAAGATGTACATTGAGAGAAAAATTTAAATTTTTTCTAAAACTAGATATTGGGATTCACCTATAACAACTTAATATGATAAGACTTATCCCAGTAATGGGTCTTATTGGGTTGGGTTATTTTAAGCTTTTGTGATATCATAGTAGTAATTTTGGAAATGGATCATAATAAAGAGCTATATGAATTAATCTATAGGTTAAGTGAGATGGTTGTGGGATAAAATTTTTAAATGCATAAATGCTTTTGGTATCTCACTAGATTTGCTTTAATTATATTTTAATATTTCTTTCAATTAAATATACCTAGTTAAACACTATACCACTCTGAAGAGTAAACTAATGTTCTACTATCAATTTGAAAGAAAGAAAATTATAATTTAATTTTCTAATTAAACTTGGAATACATAATATAAAAATCATCCTAAAGGATGAAAAGCATATTCTCGTATCATTGTAATTAGAACTGTAAATTATAAATTTATCTCCATAATAAAAAACATAGAGGATACTCAATCCACTGTAAAAGCAAATCCAATATTTATTTATTTTTTGATTATGAAGTTAAATTTAAAATATGGATAAGGCGAAGTCCGTGTTCATAAATTTTCCCCTACCTTAGAAATGAATCTAAGATATGATTTATTTTATTCTGGGATCTAGACTCCTTATAGGGGCAAGCTCCTATAGTTAATCATATCTCCTAAGAATATATTTTAGATTAAAATGAAGACTAAATATTTTTAAAATTTAAATAAATTTAAGGAAATGTTTTTGCAAAATAAATTTTAATGCACAGGCTTTAGATTATAAATTCTAAAATTGCATTTTGGAAGTTTTGATTTGAATTGAAGAAAGAATGTGCAAAGAGAAGAGTGTATACAATCTGGACTTAAAATTTTCCTAGAGTGAGCTTCCAACTAATAATTCTAATCATAATAATCACCTTATGAATGCAAGGTTCATAAAGCTCTATCTTAGGAATCAAGGAATTATTAAATAATTTAACTCAAATGCAATACAACATGCTTACAAAAAATGAAAATCTACACGTACAATGCATATGATGCATGAATAATAATGTATAAAAGAATTGATTTTATTAATATAAATTTAAAAAAAGTATATTGTAGGGTCTACAATAAAGTAATGGTGGCCAGGCCCCACCAACAATAAACTTAGATTATAATCTTATAAGAAACATCTAGAATCAAATACAATTGCTTATGGTCTTTGAGCTCCATGTCTTTTGTGGAATTCCAAAAAAGAATATCCTTTTAATACGAGGACATTGCCTTTTGGAGCCTCACATGTACATGTATAAGTAGTTTTCTTTTACTCTTTTACAACTTGAGACTTTGTACAACTTGATCTATATACAAAAAATATATGAAATTTAAATTTACATGACTCTTTTCATACACATCATCATCTAATAGCATTCTACTTTATATGAATGTAAAGAGCAGGAAATAAAATGAAATTATGAGTGCATTGTGAGGAATTATATATACAGAAAGAAAATAAAATAAAATTGCATGGTCCTTAACTCATTCACTCTGCTCTTTGGTGCACTAACAGGAAAAGTAAATATGTCATGCTATATTTTATACAAAGTAAGAAATCGAACATAGGCTCCCTCTAGGCAAAGACACCCATAATAAAACCAAATCAATCCATTGACCTAACTTAGGCTAAAGTTGGTTATCCTAGTAAACCATCTAAGTATGTGAAAGATATCGTGTGGATTTGATAGGTCCTATAGGGATTTATTATTTAGATTGCATGTATTTTTAATATTTATTCATTAAAGGCTAAAAGGAAATTTAATTAAAGTTTAAGTGAACAATATTTGACTTTTGAATTATTCTAATTTTAATTTTTAAAGTTATTTACTTAATTTTAAAGAATTTATAGATTAATAACTACCATAGTGCAAGGGGTTATTAATTTATAAATATGAAGAATGTCAAATTGAACATCCATCATCTATACAGGATAGGTGGTCATATGAGAACCTTTAATGTTTTATTAAAGATGGAGGAAGGGACCTTGTAATCCATTGCAACATACCCTCCAATCTAATGTTTTAGTGCCTTCCTAAAACGAGTCACACACAACACATAGATGATCCTTTTTTTATTTAGGTGTAGTAAAGGTCTTGAAATTACATGCCCAAATGCCCTCCGAAAGGAATTAAACCTTAGGCATAAAGATATTAATTTATTTAATTAAAATTAATTATCAAGTTTAATTGATTAAAATAAATTTTAATCAATAAAATTATCAAATTAATTAAAATTAAATTAATTATAACTTAATTTAGATTTTTTTGGAATTTTATTGCAATATTTAGAATTTTAATTAATTTTTAATGAATTATTATTAAATTAAAATTAAATTTATTTAAAATTTATTTTAAAATTTGAATTATTAATCTCTAAATTTTATTTGAATTTTTATTTATTATATTTGATTAATTATTATTGAAATTATTTAATTAATGAATTAATTAAAAAAAAATTTTAATTGAAATTTGTTTAATTAAGATTTAATTTTCTAGTTTTATTTTTAAATTTATTTGAATTTATTTTATAACTTTGAATTTTATATAAATTTTAATGAATTTATTTAATTAGTATTTAATTAAGAGTAATTAATTATTAATGAAAATTTAATGAGATTTGAATTCAAATTTCAAAGTTCATAGGTTGTATATTTAATTTAAAATTGATTGAAATTAAATTTATATTTTTAAGGCTTTTATTTGATTTATTCAAATTTATGAAGTTTAAACCCTTAATGAAGGGATAATTGATTTTTTCATTGTTATATGGTAAATTAATGTCAAATCAATGTACATTTGATGAAAGGGGATATGACACTAAGTTTTCTAAGTTTGTATTTCATCCAAATAGGATGTGTGTAGTAAATCCTAAATTGGCTAAATTCACTAAGACGCAACATTAATTATTTTTCCTAATTGTAATTTGGTTTTAAATGGATCACAATGAATGTTTACTAACCATTTTATAAACACTTAAAGAAACACATCATCAAAAAATCATGCTGCATTAAATCTATAAGAAAAATGAATAGATGAATCTTCAAATATTATACCTAAATCATGCTTTAAATATTTGAAGATTTTTTCAATAAACAATCATATATTTAGCTTGGCTCAATTACATTATGATAAGTGAAGGATATAATGCAGCACATTAAAGCCTATTTGGAATCAAACCATTGAGAATTTAGAGAGTAATCAAAAGGAATTGAGAAATAATGATTAGAGTGACTACTTTCTAAATGCTCAGTGGGTGTTTAAAAAAACTCTTAAATATGATTGTTCACTAACATCCTAGAGTATTTATATGTAATCATTTTAATATCATTTGATTAATTATGAATTTTGTTCAAAATTCTAAGTTAATTTATAACCTATTATTTTTAAAGGAAAATTCAAATACAAAAAAAATGAAACTCCAAATAATTTCATAAGAAAATACTCAATGTGCATATAAGTCTCTTTATTATACCATTTAAAATTAGATTTAATTTGATGTTTAAGTAAAACATAATTAAAGAAATTTGAAATACCTAAGGTTTAAAATATAATTTAGATGATAGATATGAGGCTCTTGGTTTTTTTTTAGAAAATGTTACATTTTATTCTGAGAAAAATGAGTATTAACATGAAAATTTGGTGGAATTAAAACCTATTAAATTAATTAGTTAAATAAAATTTACATAACTGGTAGAGTTTTTACATGCGGCGGTGAGTGATTGGACCACGTGGAAGGTTGGAGTTAGCCACATGGCTCACTTAAATGAGTCAACAATAAGTATAAGCAATTTGATCACATAGTTTCTATCCAACAATGTGGATTGGATCCCATAGTTAATCTCGATTAAGAGAGATCAGGCGGTCACATTAGCTCTCACGATTTAAAATGAATGGGGTAGATCTCACTGAAGGAAAAACCATCCTACTGGTTGTTAGAACTAGTTGGATCAGATAATCAGAACAAAAAAAATCATGACCATTCATATCAAATGAAAGAAATGGGTGGCCATGGTCTTATCTCTTCCTCTTGACAGTCACTAACCCTAAACTTATATTTAATTTTAATTTTCTTTTAGAATCCATTAAATGGCATGATGACTAAGATTATTATATAGGATGATTACATAAGCTATGGGAAATAGTTTATGACATGCATTATGTGATTCTTAAAGATCTTTTTTATTGTGTGTGTGTTGTGTGTGTGTGGGGGGGGGGGGGGGGGCAATAGAAGGGATAATTAAAAATTACAAGGTTCTTAAAAGGGGCCTTAAGCTCACTACTGCTCAAAAGAGCTACAAAACAAGGCAAAAAGATTCTACAAGATTGAGGTCCCTACTAATTAAAAGTATGACAGAACTGAGGTATATTCTAGAATGGGGCAAGCAGCCCACACCCCCCAAAAAAGGAAAGAATAACTGATATACATGAAGCACAATCTTTTCAACAAAAAAATTGTTAGTCCAGATATCAACACTATCAATTTGTTGCAAAAATAAGTAAGCAATAAAGGGGAGAATACAAGGGAAAAAATTAAAATTATAAACTAAAAACTAGTTTAATTCTATACCGTATAATTCCATAAGTAACCATAATTACTTTTATGACTTTTATGAAATAAGTAACCATAATGACTTTTACAAAATGTTATACCGTATAATTCCAGTAGGTTCTCATTAAGTATCTTCAACCTTGCATAATCTAGAATGACAACACAAAGTAGTAGCACCCACTCATAAATAAGATTGGGGAAGAAATGCAAATAGTCAGCACCCCTCCAACAATTCTACAGAAAATAGAGGAGGAAATGCAAGATCCAAATGAATTGTTCTAAAAGAAGAAAAGATGCAAAGGTTCTGCACCAAATAATAGGCCTTCACAATCCAAATTATCTAGACATTCCAGGTTATATATCGTGTAAGTCCATCTTCGAGTCAAACCAAAAAAGATAACAAGGAAAATAAAAATGAGATTTGCCATTCAAGCTCAGGAATGTAATACCTATATTGCTACCATGAATTCAACCCAATTTCCACTCCAATATACTCCCAAAACTACCTAGGCTCAAAAGGACCATGTACAAGAAAGTAACACTGGAATATAAAGAAGAGTACTGGATTAAAAACATAAGCAGCACATAACCACAAACCTTCACCCAACAACTCAAACAAGAGTGTATACACACTGGTCAATCAAAGCCTTATACTCTAATAAACTTACCTATCAATAGTATAACAAACAAAAATCATTAATAAAGAAATAAAGAAACCATAGAGACAGCATAGTAGGACACCCCACCTATATGCTAAGAAGGAACAAAACATAACTGCTCAAGTAAAATAACCTAGGGAGTAGATGAGCAACATAGTGGGTAATGATCAGTACAGAGGGTAATGCAATTCTTAAGGATCTATTTAGAAACTAATGTTCAACCTAGGGTTAGGAATATATTGCTATATAAATGGTTTTAGGAGGCGTTTGATGTTTAGAAATCTTCGTTAAGAGATTATCAATAAATTTGATGAAGATTCTAATAGCTAAAAAGCCGTAGAAGAAGAACTATAATAATTAGAATGGACTACTTCTCAGCTTAATTTTGATCTCACTACCGACATGGTCCAAACATTAAAGAAATGGAAGAAAAATGTAGAAGATAACTTAGCGAAATAAAACAAAAAGATCAGAGCTCTGAAGAATCACTAGATAAGATTTAACTTTAAATGAATGAATTTGTCATTTTGTCTTATTCCAAGTGCTGGAGCTTACTTGGATTGTTAGATTGATTTGATGAGTTCCCTGGATATTAGACACTTGGCTTAGGTTGTTATACAGTAGAGGAAGCGACTTTACAAGCAAGCTGATCCATGGTTTATCTTCACATGAGAAGGGACCACCTAGGTGGATCGGTCTAAATCAGTAGTTGGGTTGGGTCAGGTTAGCATTCAGCAAACTTCTAGAGTCCATTAGAAACGTCTGAGCTGAAGTTTTGGATGGAAATAAAGTGGTAGAGGGAACTTTGACCAAATAAGTTGATCATTTTACTTTGTTGACCATTTAACCGATCAAATGGATCAAAGGGTTGAGGTGGAATCCAGGTGGATCCAAGGGGTTGGTGTAATATTTTGGAAGCTATATGAAGCTTTTGGTGTGAACATTTGAATGAGGGTTGACCAACACTACAGGAGATTCATTGATTACCGACGGTTGTGGAATATTTTGGTAGCTGACGCTTAAACCGCCGTTAAATAACCGGTCGTATAAACCGCTATAAAATCATCAGTGAAAAAAATCACCAGAAAAATGCCACCGGTATTGGTTTCTGATGCCATTTTTTCTGGCTGTTCATAAACCGCCAAAAAGTCGCCAGTGTTTTCCACAGCCACCGAAAAAGAAGGGCTAATCGTAGGCAAAAATTGCCTGTAATGAGTGATTTTCCTGTAGTGCAAATAAACTTATTTAAAGGCCTTGCTGATGAATTTGATTAGTTAATTGATCAAAGCATGGTGAGGTGGATTTGAGGGAATATATGGGTACTATTTGAGTAGTTTACAAAGGATTTAGGTGGCTAAATCCATTGTATGAGTGAAGAAGTGTTTGTATAGTTGGGTTTGACCACCTAGTGTGGGTTTGACCAAGTCAAACCCACCATGAGTTAACTCAAGATATGTTTGGGGATTTTAAAGTCATGCTTTGAAGTGGTCTTAACTGGATTTAATTTGTTTTATTTAAATGCATGAGTTAAGTCAAACCATGTTGACTTAGTTTGACCAAATATTGGTCTAGTTGACTAAGTCAACTATTGACTGGGTCAAGGTGACCAATCATGTCCATTCCACTAGGATTGGTGATCATAACAATCTAATGAAGATCAAGTTTGATTTAGGGTTGAACTGGTGATAATTGGCTTGTTGATCAATTAAGTTAGCTCAAGATAGCCGAAATGGGTTACTATAATCAATAACTAACCTATGAAGCCAATGATGTATGACTTGCTATATGGAACTCCTAATGTAATGATTTGAATATGATTGAGGTCATGAGGGCCAATGCATTGTGCTAGGTAGTGCACTGAGCCTCTTGATTGCAATGTATAAGAGGTAACTATAGATTTAGAAATTGAATGATTGCTTGAAGTTTTGATTGAAGAATGCAGGCTAATTGAAATTTAATTAAATGTTGATTGATTACAGGCTTCATGATTGAAGCTTAATTGAAGGCGTGATTGATTGACCGGAGACTAAATAATTGATTGATGATTATAAGGTAGTTAATTGAATATGATTTTTTAGAGAGTATATGGCTGAGTGAATGAGAACTAGATATAGATCTAATTGATGATGATTTATAGATTAATTGATTGATGGATGGAATTGATTGGAGTATGTTGCAAATCTAATTTCATGGGTTATGTTTAGATGATTGACAAATACTATTTATCTTGGACTGCTTGTTGCTTCTAACTTTTCAGGAATCGAAGATCGAACGATCAAGAAGAAGCCAGTTCAGGATTGCATAGGTTTAGGGTTGAGTCTGTCTGTACTTTTGTTTTTTCACTTTTTGAGTCTCTTGTAATGGTCAAAAAGACTGATACTAAGTACTCCTACACACACACACTTGAGAGATTTAGAATCTCTATTTTTGCTCACATCGGCCAGGCCGATCCCTTGGATCATCCTGGACGATCGAGTTCAAAACAGAGACTCTAATCAGGATTCTTAATTAGGGAAGCCATCATTAACATATCGGCCTGGACGATACGTGTATCGTCCAGGACGATTAGATCAAAATAGAAAGAAGTTGCCGCTATAGACAATTAAGGTATACTGTATTTTTAAATTATCGGCCAGGATGATCATTGATCGGCCTGGATGATATTCACAAATTATGCCTTAATTGATCAAGAAATCAAAGGAGTAATTAAGGATGATTGATACGATCATATCGTCCTGGATGATCGCAGGATCGGCCAGGATGATCCAGTCAAAAACCTTAAGTTACTTCAGGACGATAAATATCGGCCAGATCGTATCCAGGGCTATTGTCAGGACGATTTTCCCATAATTTGAACTGATCGGCCAGGATGATCGTGAGATCGGTCTAGATGATCAAGCCAATTTTCAATTGTCCAGCTTTGCATCCAGGGCGATGCTCTGGCCGATCTTCTGAGTTTTGTACTGATCGGCCAGGTCGATATCCATATCGTCCTGGACGATAAAGTCGGCAACTTGCAATTAATGAGCTCCTTTGAAGCTCTTCTATTTAAGAGCTCTTGTTCTACATTTTTGAGAACCTTTGGCTGCTGCCTTGACCTGAGAAGACCTTGAGGAGAGAAAGAGAGAGAGGGAGAGAGAGAGGATCTTGTGAGGGGGAGCTTGTGAGGGGATTCATAAGGGTTGCTTCAAGGATCGCTCTGCTTGTTCTTCGTCTAGAGTTTCTCGTCCGTGGAAGGGTCAGTAGAGGTAAGGAGTTAGCTTTTGGTTGTGGTTCTCTGCCAGCTTCAGGAGGAAGAAAAAGGAGATAGGTTCTCTGCTTTGCCGGGGTGGCAAAAAAGAGGTTCTTGTGAGGGCTTCTCCGCCTAGCCGTGGGGGCTAAAGGAGAGTCACTTTTTATAGTGCAATACTTGGAGGGTGCCTCCAAGGAGTGGACGTAGGTCGAGTTGACCGAACCACTATAAATTTTTGTGTTCTTATTTTTGCTTCCGCACTTTTAATTCCACATTTATTTTTGTGGTGTGATTTTGGTTTATGCAATTTTTATTCTTTGTGAAAAGAAATTTTAAAATACCAATTCAACCCCCTCTTGGTTAGCTTGGGACTAAGTTCATGAGGGCTTAAAATCCCTAACGAACTTTCAAGTTGTATCAGAGCGGGATTCAAAAATTTAAGTTTGAAAACTTTTTGAATTTGATCCATGGCTAACTTTGGGAATAGAAATACTACTGAAGGTTATTCGATTACACGACCTCCACTGTTTGACAACTTACCTTGTGATTTCTAGAAAACCCGCATGTCTACTTTTTTGCAATCAACTGACTATCGCATGTGAATGCTTATCAAAGAAAGTTATTCTCCACATTCTCGTGAAATTAATGGCTTTAAAACTGAAGTTGCTATTACTGAATGGACATTCGATGAACGAGATTTAGCACAATTAAATGCAAAATGTTTGAACTGTTTTTTCTGTGCTTTGAAATCTGAGGACTACATGTGTGTTTCTACTTGCTCAACAGGTAAGGAGATTTGGGATAGGTTATGAATCACCTATGAAGGAACCAATGAAGTAAAACAATCTAGATTGAATATTCTCTTGCATGACTATGAACTTTTTTGTATGAAACCTCATGAATCTATTTCTGACATGTACACTAGGTTTACTCAAATTATTACGTCACTGCATTCTTTAGGAAAAGAGCTTTCGAACTATGAAAAAGTGAACAAAATTTTGAGATGCTTGCCTTCTTCGTACGATGCTAAAATCACTGCTATCACTGAATCAAAGGATTTGAACACCTATTCTATTGATAACTTACTTGGCTCACTCATTGCATATGAGCAAGGGGTGAATCAAAGAAATCTTGATGCAGGTGAGAAGAAAAAGGAGAAAACAATTGCACTGAAGGCGCACAAATCGGATTCTGAATCTTCCGGGTCTGAAAGCGATGAAGTTGCCTTCATCACAAGGTAATTCAAAAGCTTTCTAAGGAAGAAACAAAAGAATCATCAAAGTTGGAGAAAAGGTAAGGATCATAAACATGTTAAAGGATCTTCTGATGTTGTTTGTTTTGAATGCAGGAAACCTGGACATGTGAGAGCCGATTTCCCAACACTTCAAGATAACACAAGCAAGGAAAAGATTGAGGAAAAGTCTAAGTTTAAGGAGGACAAGAAGAGAATCCAAAAGGCATTCTGGGCAGAATCTGGTACTGATTCCTCTGAGATTGAACCAGAGGAAGAGACAACGAACCTGTGCTTAATAGGGGAAGATAATCTTGAGCAAAGTGACGAGGAAGAGGTATGTAAACCAACCTATGGCGAATTATTTGAAATTTGTGAGAAAATACATGCATCATACAAAAAACTCAAGAAAACTCATCTAAGTCTAAAATTAGAACATTCGAATCTACAAAAAGAGCATGAAGTTTTTCTCAAAGATCATGCAATGATTGATTCAAATCACATGGCTCTTCTTGATGAATTTGATGACTTAAACAAAAAGCATTTGGAACTAATTGATGAATATAATGCTTTAAAAGCTTCTCACACCTCACTTAAGTTTGATCTTAAGAAATCTAAAGAGATTGAGAAAAATTTGAGGATTGAGAATGATACATTAAAAAGAACAAATTTGAGGATTCAAAATAATTTTAATATATGTAAGAAAAATCGGATGACTTCCAGTTTTGATTCTAAGCCAGAACCTAGGAAGAGGCATTATAACTCAAACCATTTAAGAAACCCTTTTCCTAGAGTTAGATGTTTTTCTTGTGGCATGCTAGGACACATTTCACACACTTGCACCATTCATCGTAGTACACATTGGGTGTGAAGACCTAAGATGCATGATTCACAACATAACATACCTGCATTGCCTTCTATTTTTCCTAAGAAGGATCCCAAACCTGTTTGGGTTCCTAAATATGACTGTTGTTAAGTTTTGCAGGAGTGCTCCCACCAAAGACCTCGTGGGAGCATAGTATAACTGGACATATAAAAGCTCGCAGCTCATTCATGCTCAAACCTGTTGCTTCAATAAATTCTTGAAATATGTTTTGTTTCATTGTATTTTGTTTAGTTTTTTTTTTGTGTTTTGTTTTCACGTTGTTCTTTAAAATTGGCCTTCCATATGTTGAATCTTTTCAAGATTTTAGATTTTGGAGTTTTTTTAAGATTGTGTTTAGCTTTTCTAAATTTAGGTAAAGGGAGGAACACCGTGGATAGTTTCCCTCCTTCTGACCTTGTTTAGTGGTATAATTTTTCTTCTCTAAACAAAAGTCTAACTCATTTTAGCCAATGGTTTTTGAAACTAAGATTCTTTCTATCTTGCTACAATATCCTATCTTATACATAATATCCAAAACTCTTACATATCTTTTGAGTTATTTAAAATCTTGTCATTGCTTCTATCACATGTTTTTGATTTTGTTTTGTGGCTTATTCTTCCCTATGTTATAGAGAGAGCTCCTATTCTCTAATATTTGGAGGATATTCTCACAACTGAGCTTCTTTTAAGAGTTTGCAAAAGAGCATTTTAGCTTGCAAGAATTAAAAAGGAAAGAGACCAATGACGCTAAATTGAAAAAGAAAAAATATACACAATTGTGTATACGAAATCAAAAGATGCTCAAAGAGCCAATCAAAGATTCAAGAGGCATAAAATGAGCCCACTAAAAAGCAAGCTATCCCCTCTTTTCAAAACTTTTAAAACTTAGAGAACTCATTAATTATTTGATGAATTCAAAGGCTTGATTTCAAATTCCATGATTGAGAAAAAGAACTTTTCTTTATTATTTATGAGATGGTTTTTGTAAACAAGTTTGATTGGATCTTCTTTTTTGCCTAATTAGGTTTATTCTGAGTTAAGCATTATTGTTTTTCAAAAAAAAATTTATACCATAAAAATTTTCTGATTTAGGGTTAACAGAAATCGGATATCTTACCTTTGTCTGATTAGGATTAGCTAAACTCCTTGATCTTGTGGAAACTCTAAAAGTTTAATTTTTTGAGAAATCCTCATATGATGCCTCCATAAAACAAAAAAATTAGAAAAGTTAAAATAAAAAAATATTCGTCTTTTTATTTTCTTTGAGTTTTGCTTTCTTTTACTGTGTTTTTCTGTTTGTTTTTCTTTTGTTTTATTTTTGAGGACCTTGATCATCACCATCTTTACCTTGGTTTCAATTTCTAGTCACATCGTCCTGACCGATATTTTTATCGTCCTAGACGATAGGACAAAATATCTTCAAACTCTATCTGCTGAACTTTTTTGTGCTTGCTGTAACTCATCATCCTGGACGATCCTATATCGTCCTGGACGATATGATCGAACTCTGTTACAATCTTGATGATAGTCCTGGCCGATAGAATATTTCGTCTGGCCGATGCATTTTATGTGCATCGTCCTGGCCAATACACTGGATCGTCCTGGACGATCCACGTGTTAGCATGTTTGTATTTTTAAATTCGGCCCCAGACGATCCATTATTGGAGAATCGTCCTGGCTGATCCACTATTCATCCTGGACGATACACGTGGCAAGAATTTAAAATGTTTTAACTTCGGCCGGTACGATCAATTATTGTGCATCGTCCTGGATGATACACCTAATCGGCCTGGACGATCTGCTTTTTCAACGGTCGTCAGGATTGACTCCTCGGGCCGATCGCCTGTGTCTAATCGGCCTGGCCGATATCTGATCGGCTCGGACGATTGGACCACCTTTTTGACCAATCAGCCTGTACGTAATTATTGAGCCATATCGACCTGGATGATTCTGCGATCGGCCAGGACGATATGGCCGTTTCTTTAAACTTTGGCCGTTCCAGCCATGGTTTTTCACTTTCCACCCTTTCTCCTCTTGTGTTTTCTTGCTAACTCCTCTCTATGGCTGGTGGGAAACATGTTCGACAAACTTCTGGGAGTTCTTCGAGGGCTAGGATTGACCCTCATTTCAGGGAAGCAGAAGATGAAGCCGTCTACCATCGTTACAAAGAGTGTGGGATAACTGTCTCCAGAATCATAAATCCTGCCCACATCTCATACCCGATAATTGATCTTTTCGCTCACACTTCCCTTTGCTTTATTCTGTCTCTTGCTTTTCCTTTCAATACTGAGTTTCTTCGAGAGTTTTTCGCAAACCTTCGCATTAACCCTACCTTCACAGCCCTGACCTCCTATGTGAATCGATGCCCTGTCAAAATCACATATCAGGATTGTGTTGATCTTTTACAGCTTTCCACCACCGGGGATAAGCTGCACTTAATCATCTCAGATCCTGATCTTGACTGGTCCACGGTGAATCACTTCCTTCGCCAGACCAATGCACCTTACCATGTTGGAGAGACTATCTCTTTAGTCAAAGATGCTAGAACAATCCAACATGTCCTTCGCACCTCCATAATTCTAAAAGCCGGGGACTAAATCCACATCACCCCCTACTTTCCCTCACTACTTTCTACATCATGGCTCATAGAGAATTCAATACTGCGGATTTAATCTTTCGATACATTGATCACTTAACCACGATCCGCGATCCGGGTCATAAGAGGAAACCCAATCTAGCCTTAGGACACATCATAGCCTATGTCCTTGAAACCAAATACCAACTTCAATATCCTATTCCACCTAACCTCCCAACTCCCTTCTATTCAAACAGTTCCTTCAGTACCCTTTACAGTACTCATCTCCACCCTGAGGAACCTCGAGGGGCTAGAGAGGAGGAGGCTCCCGCTCCCGCTCCCGCTCCCTTTCCTGACTCTGTTCCTCTCCACCAGCACTCACCGGTTGATTAGTTGATTGAGAGGTTTGATCGATGGGAGACCCGCTTTGACGCCTACGTTGTTGCACAGGAGCAGCAACACTTTGAGGACATTGCCCAATACGAGCAGCACCACACTAAGGATTTAGCCCGATTTGACAGTTTCCTTACTCACCACCAGCAGCAGCATGACAAGGACATCGCCTGGTTCAATGCTCAGTTTACCACGCTTGCCAGCTACTTTCAGCAGCCACCTCCACCACCTCCATCAGATGATCAGGATCACTCGTTCTTTTAGTTTGTGCTTTCTATTGTTTGTTTCCTGTTTTTTTTTTTTGTAGTTTGTTTTTTTTGTTTATTTTTTTTGTATCTGGACCCTTTTTTTGTGATGAAAAAAGGGGGAGTAGGGTGTGGTAGGAAAAGTTGTTGGGTTTGTAATTTTGAAATTCTAATGGACTTTTTTGGATATTTTCCTACTTGTGTTTGCCATCATCAAAAAGGGGGAGCTTGTTGCAAATCTAATTTCATGGCTTATGTTTTGATGATTGACAAACACTATTTCTCTTGGACTGCTTGTTGCTTCTAACTTTTCAAGAATCGAAGATCGGACGATCAAGAAGAAGCTAGTTCAGGATTACGTAGGTTTAGGGTTGTGTCAGTCTGTACTTTTATTTTTTCACTTTTTGAGTCTCTTGTAATGGTCAAAAAGATTGATACTATAAGTAACCCTACACACACACACTTGAGAAATTTAGAATCTCTGTTTTTGCTCACATCGGCCAGGCCGATCCCTTGGGTTGTCCTGGATGATCGAGTTCAAAACAGAGACTCTAATCAGGATTCTTAATTAGGGCAGCTGTCATTAACATATTGGCCTGGACGATACGTGTATCGGCCAGGACGATTAGCTCAAAACAGAAAGAAGTTGCCGCCATAAACAATTAAGATATACTGTAATTTTAAATTATCGGCCAGGATGATCATTGGTCGGCCTGGACGATATTCATAAATTATGCCTTAATTGATCAGGAAATCAAGGGAGTAATTAAGGATGAATGATACGATCATATCATCCTGGATGATCGCAGGATCGGCCAGGATGATCTAGTCAAAAACCTTAAGTTACTTCAGGACGATAAATATCGGCCAGATCGTATCCAAGGCTATTGTCAAGACGATTTTCCCATAATTTGAACTGATTGGCCAGGACAATCGTGAGATCGGCCTAAACGATCAAGCCAATTTTTAATTATCCAGCTTTGCATCCAGGGTGATGCTCTGGTCAATCTTTTGAGTTTTGTACTGATCGGCCAGGCCGATGTCCATATCATCCTGGACGATAAAGTCGGCAACTTGCAATTAATGAGCTCCTTTGAAGCTCTTCTATTTAAGAGCTGTTGTTCTACGTTTTTGAGAACCTTTGGCTGCTGCCTTGACCTGAGAAGACCTTGAGGAGAGAAAGAGAGAGAGGGAGAGAGAGAGGATCTTGTGAGGGGGAGCTTGTGATGTGATTCACAAGGGTTGCTTCAAGGATCGCTCTGCTTGTTCTTTGTCTAGAGTTTCTCGTCCGTGGAAGGGTCGGTAGAGGTAAGGAGTTAGCTTTTGGTTGTGGTTCTCTGCTAGCTTCAGGAGGAAGCAAAGGAGATAGGTTCTCTGCCTTGCCGGGGTGGAAAAAAGGAGGTTCTTGTGAGGGCTTCTCCACCTAGCCGTGGGAGCTAAAGGAGAGTCACTTTTTGTTGTGCAATACTTGGAGGGTGCCTCCAAGGAGTGGACGTAGGTCGAGTTGATCGAACCACTATAAATTTCTGTGTTCTTATTTTTGCTTCCGCACTTTTAATTCCGTATTTATTTTTGTGGTGTGATTTTGGTTTATGCAATTTTTATTCTTTGTGAAAAGAAATTTTAAACTACCAATTCACCCCCCCTCTTGGTTAGCTTGGGATTAAGTTCATGAGGGCTTAACATCCCTAACGAACTTTCAGAGTATTGATTCAATGCTGGATTTTCAATTGGATTAAATGATTTATTAAAGTGATTGATTGAATGTAGAATAACATACAGGGTAATTAATTAATGATTGATTGGTTTGTTGAGTGATTAAAAATTAACTTGGATTTTGATTGATTTGATTTGATTGCAGGCTAAATATTGAGACTTGATTAAATGTACGATTGATTAATTGAATAGAATATAGATTGATTGAATGACTGATTGAAATTTTACTGAATACTGGTTGGATGTTAGTGTTAGAATAGTTGCTATTTGAATGCTTTACATTTTTGCAACTTGTATAGTTTTGATGATTCCAAACATTATTGTTCAAATCTGTAGTTATCTCCTAACAATTTTAGAAGATTTGTATTTGCTCTTGTGTGTACTAACAGTTTAGGAAAATCAGACTCCAGACTACGAAAACTTCAAATCAAATTCAACATGAGATACTTTGTTAATTTGAAACTTGCATTAAATTTGAAAGGGAGTGATTGTAATTGAGTGAATAAAAACATACACACACATAAGGAGATCATAAAAATTTTATACTGATCGTACGGGACGATCAGACAGTTATCTCCTATAGAGCACATGGAACGAATATGAACTTGCTCGAAAAATTTTTTCTAAGTCCTATTCGTCCAGGACAAAATTAATTATCGTACAGAACAATTGGTTCACTGTAAAATTTTCGTCCAGACAAATTTTATTATCGTCCGTGGCGACTGGTCCTATGGAAATATTTCGTCCAGATGAAATTAAAAATCGTTCAGGACGATCGGGTCTCTGGAAAATTTTCGTCCAGACGAAAATAAATTATCGTCCGTGGCGATTGGTCCTCTGGAAAATTTTCGTCCAGACGAAGTCAAGAATCGTCTAGGACGATCGGTTCTCTGTAAAAATTTTGTCCAGACGAACATATTCTCGTCCAAACGATTAACCGACTTAGAACAGTTTTCAGCAGTTTCTAGAACTGACCTTGTAATAACTGTTCGTACTGGACGAACCTAATTTGTACAGGACGATCAGCTGTACGAAGACATTTCGTACACATATTCAAATAGGGTCGTTTCAGAACGTTTAAGTAAAATCGTCCAGGATGATCCACGATCGTACAAGACGATCCACTGCGTAGAGAATTGAAAACTTGCAATTTTTGGGCGGTTTTTCTTATCTTTTATATAAATAGTCCAAATTAGACTGCCATCCAATCTTTTTTGTCATTTGATCTTCGTGCCTCTTTAGAGAATAGCCAAGGAGAGAGTGGAAGAGAGCATTCAAGGGAGGATTCCTACCACTGGAGCGAGAAGGCTTCACTTGGATTTCAAATGTAAGAATCTCTACTTGTGAATTGGGATTACTTCACTCTTTTCTTTCTTCCTTCTAGATTTCTTGTGAGAAGATCAGTCAAGGAGATCCGGTTCGCTACCGACACTTGGAGAGTGTGAATAGCCGAAAGGATCACTTCCTACACTTGGAGAGTGTGAACAGCCGGAAGGGTTCTCTGCCCACACTAGGAGAGTGTGAAAGGAAGGACGCTTCTCTGCCAACACTGGGGATTATGTAAAAGGACGACGGTTCTCTGCCAACACTGGGGATTGTGTAAAAGGATGATGGTTCTCTGCTAGGACTAATGATTGTGTAAAAGGACGACGGTTCTCTGCCACACCGGGTAGTGGTGAAAAGAGTGTGTTGTAAAGGCTTCTCCGCCTTGCTGTGGGTGCAAAAGGAGAGTCACTATTAGTTTTAGTGCAATACTCAGAGGGTGCCTCTGAGGAGTGGATGTAGGTCTGGTTATAGACCGAACCACTATAAATCTGGTGTCATTTACAGTTTTTTTTGTTTCCACATTTTATTTTAATTTTTAACAACTCTGTGGTTGAAAAATATTTTCTAGAAAAACTTTAAAAGAAAAATTTTCATTTCGGTTCAACTTAATCTTCAAAGAGGGTTTAAAATTTTTAAACTACCAATTCACCCCCCTCTTGGTAGCCTTGGGACATTAACTTAGGCTTAATAACTAATTACTAGATTCAACAAGTGGTATCAGAGCTCCGTTTCAAAATCATAAGTTTGAACTACTTTTTGATTAACGTAGATGGCTACATTTGGAAACCGAAACACACCTGAGGGTTACTCTATCACAAGACCTCCACTATTTGACAATATTCCTTTTAATTTTTAGAAAACACGCATGTCTACTTTCTTACAGTCACTTGATTATCGCATGTGGATGCTAGTCCAGGAAGGTTACACAAAACCAACTAGATTAGTTGATGGAGTTAGGGTAGAAACACCTTATGCAGATTGGACTATTGAAGAACGTGACTTAGCACAATTAAATGCGAAATGTTTAAATAGTTTCTTTTGTGCTTTAAAATCTGAATACTACATGCGAGTTTCCACTTGCAAAAGCGGAAAGGACATATGGGATAGACTTTGTATAACTTATGAAGGGACAAATGAGGTTAAGCAATCAAGACTCAATACATTGTTACATGACTATGAATTATTTCGCATGAAACCTAATGAATCTATTTCAGATATGTACACAAGATTCACTCAAATTGTCACTTCTTTGCATGCACTTGGTAGGGAATTAACTAATGCTGAAATGGTCAATAAGATTCTTCGTTGTTTACCTACTGCTTATGATGCTAAAATTACTGCAATTACAGAGTCTAAAGATCTGAACATTTATTCCATTGACAATCTTCTTGGTTCACTCATTGCTTATGAGCAAGGAGTAAGTCAAAGAAAGATTGATGCAGGTGAACCACGAAAGGACAAGAATATTGTATTAAATGTGGAAGAGTCAGAAAGTGAACACTCACAACCTGAGGATGAAGATGATATTGCATTGATGACTAGACAATTCAAAAGCTTTTTAAAGAGGAAGCAGAAGAGACGCCAGCAATGGAATAGAGGTAAGTATAACAGAAATGACAAGGTTTCTAATGAAGTGATTTGTTATGAATGCAAGAAACCAGGTCATATAAAGACTGATTGTCCAAAACTCAAAGCCACTCCTAGCAAGGAGAAGGTAGAGGAGAAACCAATGGTAAAGAAGGACAAGAAGATGTTTCAAAGAGCTTTCTAGGCGGACTCAGCTTCAGACTCATCCGAGACTGAAAAAGAAGAAGAAGTCACCAACCTTTGCTTGATGGCAGATAATGTTGAACAATCATATCAAGAAGAGGTATGTGATTTAACCTATGATGAATTATTTGAAGTTTCTGAATACATGCATGATGCATATAGGAAAATGAAAAAGATGCATGCTATTTTAGGTTTAGAATTGGAAGAGCTTAATAAGGAATACAAAATCCTTAGGAAAGATCATGCTTTAATAGATAACAACCACATGAAACTACTTGATGAATTTGATGAATTGAATAAAAATTTTGAGAATTTAAAATCATCCTATGCTGAACTTGAAAAAGAATTTAAGAATTTTAAGGATGAATCTGAGAGCAAGACATATAGAATTAATTATACCAATCGAATCTTGGAAGATATGAATTCATTTTACAAACTCACAATAAGAGCTCTCGAGGATAATAGGAACCCCCCTAAACTTAAAGATTTTACAAATCCTAAATATTATCCTAAATTCATGAAATCCCTTAGAAGACAATCATATGAAAGAAAACATAGGAATATTTTTCTTAATGTTAAATATAATAATTGTGGATTTTTGGGACATATATCTCACACCTGTACTTTAAAGATGAAAACTAATTTGGTGTGGAGAACTAAGATGCATAAACCTAGACATATCATATATGCATGTGATTATAAATTTCATAAAGGTGAACCCAAACTTGTTTGGGTTCCCAGGTCTAACATTTGAGAATTTAGCAGGTGTACTCTCACACAAGACCTCGTGAGAGTATATGGTACCTGGACAGCGGATGTTCAAAGCATATGACTGGAGATACTGCTCAATTTATAACGTTGGAAGCCAGGAATGGAGGCAAGGTTACACTTGGAGATAATACCACAAAGAAAGTGGTTGGATCAGGTATGATTGAAAATTTGAAAAACTTTTTCATAGACAATGTGTTATTAGTTGAAGGTTTAAAATATAATCTGTTAAGAATAAGTCAGCTATGTGATAAGGGCTATAATGTAAAATTTTTACCTACTAGCTGCATAATAAGCCTAAATGGGAAAATTGTTTTAAATGGAAAAAGGGTAAATAATGTCTACATGCTAGATTTAAATTGTATTCAATCTCCTACTGCTTTTTGTTTGAAAACTGTTTCTGATGAATCATGGCTTTGACATAAGAGGCTTTGTCATTCTAGTATGAAAAACCTTAGGAGAATTACCCAAAAGAACTTAGTGAGAGATATACCAAAACTAGACTTTACTAAGGACCACCTTTGTGATGCATGTCAATTAGGAAAACAAGTGAAGTCCTCATTTAAGTCCAATAAAGATCATAGGACCAGTAAACCTTTAGAAATTCTACACATTGATCTTTTTGGACCTGTAGGCACTGTAAGTCTAGGAGGGAAGGTATACGGATTTGTGATAGTAGACGATTTCTCAAGATTCACTTGGGTTAGATTTCTTTTTCATAAGAGTGAATCGTTTGAGGAATTCAGAAATTTTTCTACTTGGATTCAAAGGAAACTAGGGAGTGAAATAATTTATATACAAAGTGATCATGGAGGAGAATTTGAAAATGAAAGATTTGAAAATTTCTGTAAAGAAAAGGGGATTGATCACAATTTTTTTACACCTAGAACCCCTCAACAAAATGGGGTAGTTGAAAGAAAAAATAGAACATTAATAGAAGTCGCCCGAGCAATGTTGGCAGAATACTCGCTTCATAGATATTTTTGGGCTGAGGCAGTTAGCACTGCATGTTATGTTCTGAATAGGGTGAATGTGAGATCAAATTTGAATAAAACACCCTATGAGTTGCTAAAAGATAGAACACCTAATTTGTCTCATTTGCATGTATTTGGGTGCAAGGTGTTCATACATAATAATGGAAAATCTGCCTTAGGAAAATTTGATCCAAAATCAGATGAAGGAATTTTTGTTGGATATTCAAGTGTTGGAAAATCTTATAGGGTATTCAACAAAAGAACTTTAGTCATTGAAGAAACCACACATGTTGTATTTGATGAAAGTAGAAATTTGGAAAAGCCAAATGTTGTTGAAGAAGAAATTGAAGAAAACTCCCAAAAGATTGATAGATTAAATTTGCAAGAAAATGTGAAAGAAAATTTGGAAAGAGAAAACCCTTTGCCTAGAGATTTGAGATTTTCTAAAAACCACCCAAAGGAATTGATTATAGGTGAATCAAGTGAGGGTGTTAGAACTAGGCGTGGATTAAACAAGGAAGTCAATCATTCAGCCTTTATTTCAACTATTGAACCCACTAACATTGATCAAGCACTTTCTGATAAATTTTGGATATTGGCCATGCAAGAAGAGTTAAATTAATTTGTAAGAAATAAAGTTTGGGAATTAACTACAAGGCCAAAAGATCAAAGTGTTGTTGGAACCAAGTGGGTGTTCAAAAATAAAATAAATGACTCAGGAGTAGTCATTAGAAATAAGGTTAGATTAGTTGCTAAGGGGTATAATCAAATTGAAGGAATTGATTTTGAGGAGACTTTTGCCCCTGTAGCTAGACTTGAAGCAATTAGGGTTTTACTTGCCTTTGCCTGTTTTAAAGGTTTTAAATTGTTTCAAATGGATGTAAAAAGTGCCTTTCTGAATGGGGTTATTGAAGAAGATGTTTTTGTAGAACAACCTCCAGGTTTTGAAAATTTAAATTTCCAAATCATGTTTTCAAGTTAAAAAAGGCATTATATGGATTGAAACAGGCACCTAGGGCTTGGTATGAGAGGTTGAGCACCTTCCTACTTGAAAGATCTTTTGAAAAAGGAAGTGTGGATACAACTCTCTTTTTAAGGAAAATTGGAAAGAATATACTTATTGTTCAAATTTATGTGGATGACGTCATCTTTGGATCTTCAAATAAAAATCTTTGTGATGATTTTTCTAAAATAATGAGTAGTAAATTTGAAATGAGTTTAATGAGAGATTTAAATTATTTTCTAGGATTTAGCATTAAGCAACTTGAGAAAGGTACTTTTCTTAGTCAAACTAAATATATTAAGGACATCCTCAAAAAATATGAAATGGACAATGCTAAACCTGTTAGTACACCAATGAGTTCCTCAGTTCAGTTGGATAAGGACCTTAAGGGAAAATCTGTTGATCAAAAGAAATTTAGAGGGATAATTGGATCTTTACTTTACTTGACTGCTAGCCGACCAGATATTATGTTCAGTGTTTGCTTATGTGCTAGATTTCAATCAGATCCAAAAGAATCACATTTGACAGCAGTGAAAAGGATATTAAGATATTTACTAGGAACTCAAAACTTAGGGATTTGGTATCCTAAGTTTAGCTCTTCATTTGATATTATTGGTTACTCAGATTTTGACTTTGCAGGCTGTAGAGTGGATAGGAAAAGCACTTCTGGAACATGTCAATTCATTGGAAATTCATTAGCTTCATGATCTAGTAGAAAACAAAATTTAGTGACACTATCTACTGCAGAAGCAGAATACATTTCATTAGGAAGTTGTGTGGCACAAGTACTTTGGTTAAAACAACAGTTGATTGATTTAGGATTAACTATAGGCACTATTCCAATTTATTGTGACAATACTAGTGCTATTTGCATTTCCAAAAATCCTATTCAACATTCTAGAACCAAACACATTGATATAAGGCATCGTTTCATAAGGGATCATGTATCCAAGGGAGAAATTGAACTCACACATGTTTCAACTGAAAATTAACTTGCAGACATTTTTACAAAACCTTTAGCCTTTGATACCTTCAGTACTTTAAGAACAAGGCTTGGTGTTATTGATTTGAATGCCTAAACAAAATGTCTTTGCAACATTGATATTTTTTTTTGTTTTGTTTTTGATTTTGTGAAATTTTGTGTGTTTTGAATGAATTTGTTTTTGGGTCTATGGTTTTGTTTTATGTTTTCTGTGTTTTTGAATGTTTAGTTTAATTTTCTTAAATTAAAATTCAAAATTCAAAAGTTGGAGGAAATCGTCAGGGACAAATTTTGTTTCGTACTGGACGATGTGTGAAAGAACAGTTTGCGCGAATTTTAACCGTTTTGAGAGCAGTTTTTAATTAGATCGTCTGTACGATCTGACGATCGTCCTGGATGAATTTTTTTTTTCTCTCAAACGTCGAGACGATTGAATGCAGCGGTTGAGTGGATAAGATAGTTTTAAATATGGATTTCGTCTGTACGAATTTTTGGTTCGTCCAGACGAGCAGATATCGTTTCATTGTAGGGGACTATTTTTAAGAGACATTAAAACGAGTTACTTTTTGATCGTTTGTACGAAATAATTTTGTCTGTATGATCGGTCAAGTCAAAAAGCCTGTACGAAGGGACGCATAGTAAGTTGTGTTGATTACGAAAAGCCGTTACATTTTGGACGAAGTTGATCATCTGTACGAAATATTATCGTCCAGACGAACGATGATTTTCGTCCAGAATGAAGGTTTTTCGTCCAGGACGAACGTATCATTTTTCTTTAAATATGAAGGCTTTCTAACTTAACAATCACACTTCCAAACTTCACTTTCAATCCCTTTCTACTTCAAATCAACAATGACCTCCTCAAGCAAGAGACAAAAGGTGTTGGCAAAGAAACCCAATAGGAATGCCTCAGAAAACTTCCTGTCTAAGGCTAATGAGGAATCCTTTCCTCGTTTTGCATCCGCCAAAATAACTCCCTCTCGCATTTTAATCCAAAGCGAGTTAAATTTTAAGGTAATGCACCTTTTTGCTTCAACCCAATTTCATTTCATACTTTCTCTCGTCCACTTCTACAACAAGCAAACCTACCACTATTTCCTAGCAAACATGAGTTTTAATTCCGACCACTCCTCCATAAGTTCTTATGTCTTCAAGCAAAAAGTTGAAATCACCAAGCACGACCTTGGTGCCTTTTTGAACTTAAGAACTGAGGGATATAGAGCTCGCACCCTAATGACAGAAACCTCTTTCAAATGGTATGATGTCAATAGGGTAATTAGACAAAATGGTCTTGACTATCATGTTGCTAGAGTCTCCGGTATGATCAAAAATGCCCGAATCATCCAGCATATCCTTCGCTCTTCAATCATTCCTAAAGATGGTGATAGGATTAATATTACCCCTCTCCTTTCTGTTCTAACCTTTTTTATAATAGAATGTCATCCTATTGATGAATATGAAAATTTTCGTGCATCTCATTAGGACACTTAGTCACATACATTTTGGAAAAGAAATATAACTTAGTGCATCCTGATGATGAATACGAAGAGCCAATATACTATAATGATGCTTCCTTCAGATTACTTTTCAAGGAGGAAAAAGGAAAAGCACATGCGAGTGCTTTAGAAGAGGAAGAAGAAGGAGAGCAAACTTCTGCACCTCAGTCAGATTATCAGAATCTGATTGAAAGATTTGATAGATTAGAAACTCATGTTGATCAAAGGTTTGATCAATTTGATGCTCAACTTAAGCAGCAACAACAAGACATTGATAATATTAGAAATGAAGTACATGAAATTAATACCAATGTAATGTTGATGGCCTCCTACTTCAACCTTTTTGGCGGCATTCCTCCTCCTCCTCCTCCAGAACAGTAGAGATGAATTTCTTTGTGTTTGTTGTACTCGTGTTTTATGTTTTGTTGTGTCAGTTTTTATGTTAAGTGTTTGTTTTTATGTTTGTTTTTTTCTTTTAAGTTCAGTGTATTTTTTTACTTGTTTTTAGATATTATGAAATGTGTAATTATTTCATTAATATCAATGCATGTTGTACTTGTTTCAAATTTGATTTGTTTTTGGAATGTGGTTAATTTTTATGAATTTCATTAGTATTATTTAATCTTCATAGTGCTTAAATTAGATTATAATTTGAGATTATCTACAATAGAAAATCTAGTCTTTCTAAATTTAAAAGTTGTTTATAACTTGTTGTAATTAGAACTTTTAAATTCATGTCTATTCATTTAGACTACATAAAAGTTAATATTATTATTACAATTTAGATGTTTTCTTATTTTGTATTTCTATGCTCAAGTGATATTTATGCACTTAGAAATATTTGAAATTTTAGATTATTGATTTTGGAAAGAATTGGTCTCAATTACTCTTGAAAATTGTACAAAAAGTACAAAAATCAAAAGGAATGAGCAAATGTTCGTAAATATGAAAAAGAGGCACAAAATTAGCCCAATGTCAAAAGATGCACAAAAATGTGCCCAAAAATTTGAAAAAGATGCGCAAAGCGCCACATGTGGTAATTCTCTTCTTTCCAAATTCTTTCAATCTCTTAATTCAAATTGATCTTATGTTCATTTATATTCTATTGAACTTTGAAATATAAAATTTTTTTTATATCTCTCTTGTAATGTTTTTCTATATTCGAATGTCTAAATTGAATCATGTCTTTGAAAAATTCTTCTTACTTACAATGTTATATCACTTCTTAAATTTTATGAATTTCTATGATTGACCTAATGTTTTAAGTTTAAAATTACATACCTTATGTCAATCACCATTTAGTTTAAATTTTCAAATGAATTTCATATAATTACTTACATTTCTCGTCTATTTCTTCTTCACTTTTTGTTTTTGTCAAAAATGGGGAGAAATTATTGTGTTTTGATTTGTTTTGTTTTGATTATTCTGTTTGCATTTTATTTTTGTGTGTTTGACTTTGTTATTGTTTGTGTTTAAAATTTTTTAAAAACAAAAATATTGTTCTTTGCTTCAAAATGCCTCCTTATTTTCATGTATTCATCAATTCAGGGGGAGTTTAGGAGATATGAGATTTGTTTAAATTAAAACCATACAAACAATAATTGTTTTGCCATCATCAAAAAGGGAGATATTGTTAGAACAGTTGCTATTTGAATGCTTTACATTTTTGTAACTTGTATAGTTTTGATGATTCCAAACTTTATTATTCAAATGTGTTGTAATCTCCTAACAATTTTAGAAGATTTGTATTTGCTCTTGTGTGTACTAACATTTCAGGAAAATCAGACTCCAGACTACGAAAACTTCAAATCAAATTCAACATGAGATACTTTGTTAATTTGAAACTTGCATTAAATTTGAAAGGGAGTGATTGTAATTGAGTGAATAAAAACATACACACACATATAAGGAGATCATAAAAATTTTATACTGATCGTACGGGACGATATCCGATCGTACGGGACGATCAGACAATTATCTCCTATAGATCACATGGAATGAATAGGAACTTGCTCGAAAATTTTTTTCTAAGTCCTATTCATCCAGGACGAAATTAATTATCGTACAGGACGATTGGTTCACTGTAAAATTTTTGTCCAGACGAATTTTATTATCGTCCGTGGCGACTGGTCCTCTGGAAAGATTTCGTCCAGACGAAATTAAAAACGTCCAGGACGATCGGGTCTCTGGAAAATTTTCGTCCAGACAAAAATAAATTATCGTCCGTGGCGATTGGTCCTCTGGAAAATTTTCGTCCAGACGAAGTCAAGAATCATCCAGGACGATCGGTTCTCTGTAAAAATTTCGTCCAGACAAACATATTCTCGTCCAAATGATTAACCGACTTAGAACAGTTTTCAACAGTTTTTAGAACTGATCTTGTAATAACTGTTCGTACTGGATGAACCTAATTTTTACAGGACGATCAACTGTACGAAGACATTTCGTACACATATTCAAATAGGGTCGTTTCAGATTGTTTAAGTAAAATCGTCCAGGACGATCCACGATCGTACAAGACGATCCACTGCGTACAGAATTGAAAACTTGCAATTTTTGGACGGTTTTTCTTGTCTTTTATATAAATAGTCCAAATTAGACTGCCACCTAATCTTTTTTGTCATTTTATCTTCATGCCTCTTGAGAGAATAGCCAAGGAGAGAGTGGAAGAGAGCATTCAAGGGAGGATTCCTACCACTAGAGCGAGAAGGCTTCACTTGGATTTCAAAGGTAAGAATCTCTACTTGTGAATTGGGATTACTTCACTCTTTTCTTTCTTCCTTCTAGATTTCTTGTGAGAAGATCAGTCAAGGAGATCCGGTTCACTGCCGACACTTGGAGAGTGTGAATAGCCGAAAGGATCGCTTCCAACACTTGGAGAGTGTGAACATCCGGAAGGGTTCTTTGCCCACACTAGGTGAGTGTGAAAGGACGAATGGTTCTCTGCCAATACTGGGGATTGTGTAAAAAGACGACGGTTCTCTGCCAACACTGGGGATTATGTAAAAGGATGACGGTTCTCTGCCAGCACTGGGGATTGTGTAAAAGGACGACGGTTCTCTACCACACCGGGTAGTGGTGAAAAGAGTGTGTTGTAAAGGCTTCTCCGCCTTACTGTGGATGCAAAAGGAGAGTCACTATTGGTTTTAGTACAATACTCAGAGGGTGCCTCTGAGGAGTGGATGTAGGTCTGGTTATAGACCGAACCACTATAAATCTGGTGTCATTTACAGTTTTTTTGTTTCCGCATTTTATTTTAATTTTTAACAACTCTGTGGTTGAAAAATATTTTCTAGAAAAACTTTAAAAGAAAAATTTTTATTTCGGCTCAACTTAATCTTCAAAGAGGGTTTAAAATTTTTAAACTACCAATTCACCCCCCTCTTGGTAGCCTTTGGACATTAACGTAGGCTTAACAACCTAATTACTAGATTCAACAGTTAGAAGTGAAGACTAGGGTATTGTTTGAAGTTGTTAGAGGAATGACAGTAGGTTGATTTTCAACCATTAGATATAATTAGGAGTTTAGGGTAGTGCCTGATGACCTCATACAAAAATATGGTCAATAATGGTTTTGAGGTCTTTTTGTCAATTCATTTTATTTAATTTTCATATACATGTGTACCTAGTTTTATGTTCAGTATGATTATAGATCTGTCACACTCAGATATGATAGATTAATAAAGTGCCAGTCAAGAAACCTCTATTTATAGTAATATTTTGATAGTGAGTTCTAATATAGTTTCTTAGTTTACTAGTATGATAGCCTAGATGATGGGCAAGCACAGAGTAGAGTTCTTGAAGCTAAATATGATAATATAGATAAACATATGCAGATGTTTATGAGATTGAAGCTTATGAGGTTTAAAAGCATTGTTGATCCCAGAGTAGTTGAGGATTGCTTAAAAATATTGGATAAGATTTTTGACATTATGTAGATGGAAATTTTTTGTAGAAGATGACACAAAGCACTAGTGGATGGACAAATAAGAGGAGAATTTTTAGGGGAGGTTGAACTCTCTGATTAGCTAGGATGACTTTTCTAATATGTTAAAAGAGGTAGGAGACTATTATGATATTATTTAGGGAAGTAGGATTGTGATGCAGTATGAGACAGAGTTCACCTATTTTGCTAAATATGCTTCACATTTGGTTAGCACTCTTGAGGAGAAGTGCTTCAAGTTTCTAAGGGGAATTTGAGATAGTCTTAGATAACTACTAATTCCATTTCACATTTCTTATTTCTTTGAGCTTGAAGAGAGAGATCGTATGATTGAGAATGATCTAATATCTACTCATCTATGGTGGCTTGCTAGTAGTAAGAGGTTCAAAGTAGCGTGTTTTCTATAAAGCAGAGTATATTGGATTGGGAGAGTCCAGCAGGAGGGGGGATAGTTTATAGTAATTTATGGTGGCAGTGTTGCTAGTTTTTGTTCTTTTAGTGGATCACTTGTGACTTATATTTATGGTAGATGATATTCTGGCCAAAGCTACGTGATGATTGTGTAGTGCTTTAAGTGCAGATAAACTTGACATAGATTGGTCGAGTGTCCATTAGTAGGATTGGATTGATGATCTGAGCCCATATTTGAAGATTTTACTAGGTTGATAGGAAGATGAAGGGTAGTTCCACTTTGTATATTTGTTAAGAGTTCTTATAGTAGAGGAAATGGTTTTGGTTCTATAATGGGGAGGCTACTTGATAGCATTTAGAGAGAAACTAGTAGTATTATTATTGTAGCTCCAGTTCAGGCACATGTGTATAGTCTAACTTAGTAGAAGGCTTGATATTCTATAGATATTATGACAAAAATGATTCATATTTTTTAGTATTCCTATTATGCTTTATTTAATTATGGAGCTAGACATTCATTTATTTTGTAGCATTCTTTTGATTTACTCCACTTGCGTTCAATTTTATTATCTTTTCTCTGTCTGTTACCTTACTTAATGCAGATGATATGATAACTAATAGAGTTTGTTTCTGTGATATTAGAATTTCTAGCAAGAAGTGGAGGTCTAGTTTAATTTTTCTCCCCATTTTCTTAGTATAATGTTAATTTCGGTATAAACTAGTTGAGTTAGTATGAGGCTCAAATTAATTATTTAAATATGCGTGTCACTTTATTTATTTTTGAGCGGTTAGAGTTATTCTTTTTAGGGGGATAGGGATTTTTTTTCCTGTTTGATTTTTGTTGTGTAATAGAGGATATATTATGGAAGAAGAGATATGGTATTTTTGGTTTCAGTCTCAAATAGCATAATATATTATAGTTCTCTTTCTAATTTTATAGTAGTACAAAATTTTTGGATGTATTTTTTGATGAGTTAGTTTTCCTCTGGTTTGGTAAATAGAGTTCTACATTAGTATATTTTTTAGTACGACTTTGATATCTAAAGCTCCATATAGGATGTCAACTAAGGAACTTCAGGAGTTGAAAGTTTAGCTTCAAGAGATAGTTGATCAAGGTTTTATACATTCTAGTTTATCTCGATGGGGATTGCCTATTCTTTTTATGAAGAAATCGGATGGCATGAAGTGCATTTATATTGAATATAAAGAGTTGAATAAAATCACTATCAAGAATAAGTATCTTCTACCACAGATTGATAATCTATTTGATCAGTTTGCTGGATTTACTATATTTTCTAAGATTTATCTATAATTTGGATAGTATCAAGTGAAGGTAATATAAGTAGATGTGATGAAGGTTGTTTTTAGTACTCGATACAATACTATGAGTTTCTAGTCTAGCCATTTAGGGTAACTAATAAAGCTATAGTTTCATGTATTTGATGAACATTGTATTTAGAGAGTATTTGGACAAATTTATGATTGTGTTCATAGATAACATTCTAATTTATTTTGTTTCTAAGGAAGATCATGCCAAACATTTGAGGATTATTTTAGAGAAATTGAGGCAGCATCAGCTATATGAAAATGTCATCAATTGTGAATTCTGGCTAAAGAATAATTCTTTTATAGGACATGAGGTGAGTAGTCATGGTATTTTTATAGATCTCTAGGAGGTTCAAATAATTGCTGAGTGGTCAAGACCTATTATTGTATTTGCGGTATATAATTTCTTGGATATGGATGAATATTACATAAAATTTGTACAAGGATTTTCTTAAAATTTTCTCCTCAAATGAGGCTAATGTAGAAGTCAGTGGCATTTATCTAGAACCCAAATGTGAGGCTAGCTTTAAGAGATTAAAGGTTAATGTGACCTATGCTTCAGTTTTGTCTCTTCAATCTAATATAGAAGGATTTTAGGTATTTAGTGACACTTCATTGAAAGGTTTAAGATGTGTATTGATTCAGCATGGAAAGGTGATAACCTATACTTATAACAGTTGATGCCACATAAGAGGAATTACTCAACATATGATCTAAAACTTATTATTATGGTCTTTTCTCTAAATATTTGAAGATAATATTTATATGATGTTATGTGTGAGATTTTTACTGATAATCAAATTTTAAAGTATATATTTACTCAAAAAGATGTAAATATAAGATAAAATATATGACTTGAGTTGATTAAAAATAATGATTTGGCTATTCAGTACCAACCTAATAAGGTTAATGGGGTGGCATATGCTCTGATTATGAAATCTTTTGGATTATCTTATATTTAGATTACTTTTGATGAGTATTTAACATGAGATATAGAAACTTTTGATGAGCATTTAATATGAGATATGGAATAGCTTTAGTTGGAGGTGATTGCTCTTATTGAACTTAATTTTGGTATATTAGCTTAGATTATTATTTAACATTCTTTACAAAAAAATATTTGGGAATATCAAAAAGTTGTAATCCGAGATCACATATATGTGATTTGGATGAGAACAAATATTCTTAATTATATTTTCATTTCTCTTACTATTTTATATTGCTCATACATTTTTCTGTGTACTAATATTTTAGGTACGTCATACATGTAAGAAGACAAAGGGCTCAAATTCGGGTAGAATAAGAATATAGCTGATAAGAGTCAATAATTTATGTATTTAAAAATTTCTTGAGTTAAAGTACTGTAAAAGATGTATATTATAGTGGAGACCATACACACATACAAAGGATTAAGAAAATAAGTTTTAAAATTTTGAAATATTCATATTGTAAAATTAAGATCATACTGTATGATCTGTTTTAATTAAAAAATTTTAAAATAGCTAATTCTGTATTTAATATTTTTGAACTAATCATACTATATGATCCATTTAAATCAGAAACCCTAGCCACCATTCAAGATTAAAAAAATTTTTTGATTTTTATATTTTGAACTGATCATCTCGTATGATGTTGTTTATACAATATAATATTTGAAAACATACATAGTTTAATCTTATCATTAGTCAATCAAATCAAGATTTAATTTATTTGGTCAATCGTATTGTATGATATGGTTCATACTGAATGATAGGGAAAGATAAAAATCATTCATCCCAAAGATCATTATAGATAAAGCTTGATTTTCTTACTCATTGTATAATATGATGTCAATCAAACTAGATGATAGACATAGATGATTTTTAATCATCCAAAAAATCTTCTTTTATGATCAAGAGGCAATTGCAGTAATCATACTGTATGATCTCTATATCATATTGTAAGATCTCCATGTCATAATATATGATCAATATATAAATTTTGAATAATTCAACTCAAGAATATTTTATTATACTAAATGTTATCTAGTTTTTAAACTAAACATACAGTATGATAATATTTGGCTTAATTAAAAATTTGGTTTTTTTGAAGACCTTGTATTTAAAGCTTTTCTTATTTTTTTTGCAAAAGAGGGACTTTTGGCTATTGAACGAATTTTGTGAGAGAGCTAAGAGAGCTCTTGGAGAGTGGAGAAAGAGATGGTGAGCTTTGTGAAATGAAGAAGTAGTGTAAGGGTTTTCATATGGTCGCTCTAAGTATGCTGCACTTTGATTCCTCCATAGGGCTCTATTGATCTCTAGGGTTTCTCTAGGAAGAAATGATTTAAGGTCAATGTTTGGGGTTCTCTGCCTTTATAAGGTGGGTAATAAATGATTGCAAGGTACTGTACCTTCACTAGGAGGGTGAAAAAGCTATGAGGTTTGTTACCTTTAAAAAGAGGGTAAAGAGAGCTTCCAAGGTTCTTTTCCTCACTAGGAGGGTAAAAAGGATTTCAGTTCAGCGCCGCACTAGGTTGGTGAAAGTGATTCTTGTAAGGAGTTCTCCGCCTTATTGTGGGGCTAAAAGAGAGACACTAAGAGTTAGTGCAATACCTGGAGTGGAGGATCTCGGGAAGTGGACATAGGTCATTATTTAATAGAACCACTATAGAATTCTAGTGTGCTCATTTTAATTTTATTTTCCACATTTTACTTTTTTATAATTTAATTTCTTAAATATTGCATGTTAAAAAGTTATGGTTGATTTTATCTTTATTGGATAAAATTATCATCACCATCATTATAATCTTTGTTATTAAAAAAATTTATAACAGCTAATTTTGTATTTAATGTTTTTAAACTAATCGTACTATACGTTCTGTTTAAATCAAAAACCCTAGCTGCCAATTAAAATTAAGTAAGTATTTTAATTTTTCTATTTTGAACTAATCATCCAGTATGATTTCATTTGTATAATACGATATTTGAAAAATTACAAAATTTAATCCCATGATTAGTCAATCAAATCAAGATTTAATTTATTTAGTCGATTGCATTGTATGATATGGATCATACTGTATGATAAGGAAAGATGAAATCATTCATCCAGACGATCATCCTGGATGAAAGCTTGATTTTTGTACTAATTCTATAGTACAATACAATGTCAATCATACTGGATGATAGACAAACGATTTTCAATCATCCCAAAAATCATCATGTATGATTAAGAGGCATCTTTACTAATTGTACTGTATAATCTCCAATTCGTACTATAAGAGCTCCATATTACAATGCAAAATCATTATAAAGATTTTGAACAGTTCATTCAAGGACTATTCCATCGTATTGGATATTATCTAGTTTTTGAACTAATCATACCATATGACTAGGTTTAGGTGAATTAAAAATTTAGGGTTTTTGGTGGCCTTGTATTTAAAGGTTTTTTTAATCAAGGAGGGACTTTAGATTTTTAAAGGAATTTTGTGAGAGCTGTGAGAGATCTTTGAGAGTGGAGAAGAATAAATTTAGCTTTATGAAAGGAAGAAGCTAGCAGTGTGAGTATGGTCACTCTAAGCAAGCTACACCTTAATTTCGCCATAGGGCTCTGTGGATCTTTAGGGCTACTCTAGGAAGAAAAGGTTAAAGGTCAAAGTTTAGGGTTTTCTGCCTTCACCAGGAGGGTAAACAAGGTTGCAAGGTACTCTATCTTCACTAGGAGGGTGAAAAAACTTCCAGATTCACTGCCTTCACCATGATGGTGAAATGAGCTTCAAAGGTTCTTTTCCTCAACAGGAGGGTGAAAATGATTTTAGTTCTCTGCCACATAAGGTTGTAGTTCTCTGCCACATAAGGTTGGGGGAAGTGATTCTTCTAAGGGCTTCTTCACCTTGCTTTGGGAGCTAAAGGAGAGACATTAAGAGTTAGTGTAACACCTGGAGTGGAGGACCTCGACAAGTGGACATAGGTCATTATTTGATTAAACCACTATAAAATTTTAGTGTGCTCATTCTAATTTTATTTTCCACATTTTACTTTTCTACAAATTATTTTCTTAAAAATTGCATGTTAAAAATGTTATGGTTGATATTAGAATGATTGGATTAAATATTCATCACCATCATTATAATTATTGTTATTAAAAAAATTTAAAATAACTAATTCTATATTTAATGTTTTTGAAGTAATCATAATGTGCGATTTATTTAAATTGAAAACCCTAGCCACCAATCAAGTTTAAATAATTATTTAAATTTCTTTATTTTGAACTGATCATCCTATATGATGTCGTTTATTCATTATGATATTTGAAAACTTACATAATTTAATCCCATGATTAGTCAATAAAAAAAGATTTAATTTATTTGGTCGATTGTATTATTCCATATGGATTGTACTATATGATAGGAAAGATGAAAATCTTTCATCCTAATGATCACCTTGAATTTATGCTAGATTTTTATACTAATTTTATTATATGATTTCAATCATACTGGATGATATGTATCTCCCAAAAATCATCCTATACGAGAGGCAATTGAACTAATCATACTATATGATCTCCATATCGTACTGTTAGATCTTCATATCATAATTTATGATATGTATAGAAATTTTAAATAGTTCATCCTAGGATTATTCCATCGTACTAGATTTTATATGGTTTTTGAAGTAATCGTATTGTATGATTTGGTTTAGCTAAATAAAAAATTTAGGGTTTTTGAAGATTTTATATTTAAAGCTTTTCTTAATTATTTTTCAAAGAGGAATATTTGACTGTTGAAGGAATTCTGTGAGAGAGCTATAAGAAATCTTTGACAGTGGAGAAGGAGAAGGTGAGCTTTATGAAAGGAAGAAGTAGTGTGAGGATTTTTATATGGTTAGTCTAAGCATGCTTCACCTTGATTCTTGCATAGGGCTTTGTTGATCTCTAAGGTTGCTCTAGTAAGAAAAGCTTTAAGGTCAAAGTTTGGGGTTCTATGCCTTCACTAGGAGGATAAAAAAGGATTGTAAGATACTCTACCTTCACTAGAAGGGTGAAAAATATTCCAGGTTCGCTTTTTCACAAGGAGGGTGAAAAGAGCTTACAAGGTTCTCTACTTCATGAGTACAATAAAAAGGATTTCGGTTATCCCCCACACCAGGTTGGTGTAAGTGATACTTATAAAAGCTTCTTCACTTTATTGTGGGAGCTAAAAGAGAGACAATAAGAGTTACTACAATACCTGGAGTGGTGGACTTCAATGAGTGGATAGTTTATTATTTGATCAAACCACTATAAAATTTTAGTGAGCTTATTCTAATTTTATTTTTCACATTTTACTTTTTTGCAATTTATCTTCTTAAAAATCACATGTTGAAATTTTTTTGGTTGATATTAGATTAATTGGTTTAAATTATTATCACCTTTATTATTATTATTATTATTATTAAAATTAAAATATATAATTATTATTTAATAATTTTGAACTAATCGAACTGTACAATCCATTTTAAGTCAGAAACCCTAGCTGCTAATCAAGAGTAAGTATTTTAATATTTGTATTTTGAACTGGTTGTCCTGTATGATGTCATTTGTATAATACGATATTTGAAAACTTACAAAATTTAACCCTATGACTAGTCAGTCAAATCAAGATTTAATTTATTTGGTTGATCATATTATACGATTAGGTTTTACTGAATTAAAAATTTAGTGTTTTTGATGACCTTTAATTTAAAGCTTTTCTAATTCTTTTTTAAAGAGGGACTTTTGGCTATTGAAGGAATTCTATGAGAGAGCTATGAGAGATCATAGACTTGGACAAGGAGAAGATGAGCTTTGTGAAAGGAAGTAGTGTGAGTGTATTCATTAGTTTCTTTGAGGAAGCTGCACCTTGATTACTAGAAAGGGCTCTAGGGATCTCTAGGGTTATTCTAGGAAGAAAAGCTTCAAGGTTAAAGTCTGGGGTTCTCTACCTTCACCACGAGGAAAAAAAAGGATTATAAGGTACTCTGTCTTCACTAGGAGGGTAAAAATGCTTCTAGGTTTGCTGCCTTCACCAGATGGTGAAAAGACCTTCCAAGGTTCTTTGCCTCATTAGGAAGGTAAAAAGGATTTTGATTCTCTTTTGCACTAAATTGGTGGAAGTGATTCTTGTAAGGGCTTCTTCACCTTGCTGTGAGGGCTAAAGGAGAGACACTAAGACTTAGTGCAATACTTGAAGTGGAAGACCTCGGTGAGTGGACGTAGGTCATTATTTTATCGAACCACTATAAAATTCTAATATGCTCATTTTAATTTTATTTTCCACATTTTACATTTCTATAATTTATTTTCTTAAAAATTGTATGTTGAAAATGTTGTGGTTGATATTATATTGATTGGATTAAATTATCATCACCATCATTATAATTATTGTTAAGTTTATTAGCTTATGTAGTAGGTGGTCAAATTGTTTTGTTTAAGTTATTTTAAATTCTAAAAATATTTTACATTGAGTTAAGTTTTTTTTTAAATTATCTAATTCACCACCCCCTATCCCCCACCCCCTCTTGGTGTGCCTAGGGACAAGTCAATGAGGCTTAACACCCTCCATTTAAATTTCATTTGGTATCTAAGCAGGTCTTAGAATTGTGATGTAAAATTCTTTGAGAAAAAGATTAATTGACACATTTTAAAAATCAAAATACCATGGAGGGTTTTCCAATAGCTCGTCCACCGCTATTTAAAAATATTCTATTAATCTTTTTTGGAAATCTACATGTCTTTTTTCTTGCAATCTATTGATTTTTATATGTGGCATATGATTTAATAGGGATACTCTGCACCTTTTAGATTTGTTAATAATGTTAAAGTAGAAACACCTTTCAATGAATGAAGTAATGAGGACAGTGACTTTGCTCAATTGAATATTAAATGCATAAACTTTTTTTTTTTTTTGAGAAGATGCATAAATAGCATTAAAATGAAAAAGGAGTAACCTAATACAAACTAGGCAAAATAAGCATTGGTACCTTTATCAATAAGAGAGAAGGACCTTATTAAAATTAACTTTGTTAATTTAAACTTATTATAAATTTTATGAAATCCACTATCTCCTATTTTGAAACTGTTGAGATGCAGGGGATACCAAAATATAAAACAACCCGAGGGTTGATTAGTATCCCAGAGTTCCCATCAAGTTAGAGAATAAGAAATAGTAATGATCTCATAAACATTTAGGCAAAGTTTAAAGTAACAAGTTAAACTAAGAAAAAGAAAATCAAAAATGAAAGAAAAATTACAATTCAAGAATAAATTCCAAGAGTTTGGTATAATTATACCAAACTTTAAGATCATATGGTTCATCTCCAAAATAATTCCAAATTTGTTGCTATCCATAAGAGAATCCTTCTTCATATTAGGGAGAAAAAAGGGAAGAAGAACCTTTCGAACCGATCTTCTCTTTGTGTTCAGTCATCTTTCTTTTCGGTATATCTTTCACCGGCCCCAATGCTTGGAGTTCTTTGAATAAAACATGCTTTGAACCGTGGGAAACATCCTTCTTAAATTTTTTTTGTCTTTTTTAAGAATAGTTTTTGAAAATTTCAAACTAATAGATGTAGGAGGAGAAGAAGACTCATAGATGGAAGTATGAGTGTAATTGCCCTTTACATCATCATCATCCGCCAAGGTTGTTGATGGTTCGACATTTTTATTTTTTCCTCCCAAAATTTCAGCATCAGATTAGGTATCCTTTGGAGGATTCAAATTTGAATTATGATCTTCCATATTAACAGGCTCCAAATTATGTGGAAGATTATTGCATTCCACTTCCACTAGGTTAGCCCAACAAGTTACCAGTTTTTCAATTTCAGCCAGATCAGGATTCAATTCCGTGACTTGTTCCTTCTCAACCTTTTCCATAACATCTTCCATAGTTAATGATATTTGAAAATTCAAATTTTCATTAAACTTAGGACTATCTGTTTGACCAGCTGGCTTAGAAGGAGTTAAGTCCGGTTGAAGTTTCAACTTCTCAGCAATATTAGGATAGTCCGTTTGAAAAACAGACATAGGTCCAGCTGAATTTGTAGGAGAAAGATTCAGCTGCGGCATAGCCTTATCCGCCTCCTTGCTTTGAGGGAATTCAAAATTAGAATACTGAGATCCTGAAACATGCTCAACAGCATCTGAAATTTGAGATTCAATCTGAAATGAATTCAAATTTGAATTCTGGATAACTGTCCCATCTTCTTCAACCGTGGATTCAGCATCTTCTTGGTTTAGCCGTTTGAATTCTGCACTTTTGAATGGATCAGATATTACTTCAAGCTTGTTCCCATCTACCAATGGTTGAAAATTATTTCCTTTTTCAGCAAGTACTAAATCTTCATTTGTGCAAACCGATCCAGAATTTTTTCCTGACAAAACCTTAGTTTTGAACATAGGTTTTTTCTTTTGTTTGAACTTAACTTGCATCCAAGGACCATAAAGATTATCATTATGGTTTGAGATGGAAGGGATCTCCTCAACATTAGGACAAACTGAATCCAAATGCCCTATTCTTCCACATTTGAAACAAAGAGATGATAGATTTTCATATTCGAACTTTTGGAAAAATCTACCATTCGATCCTTCTACCCAAATACCAGCAGGGAGTTTGGAATTCAAATTAACTCTAATGCATGCTCTTGCAAATTCTCTCTTGCAAAAACTATTTTTTTCTGTGCACTTAAGTTTGAAGGTTATATGAGTGTTTCTACATGTACTACTAGCAAGGATGTTTGGCATAAACTAAGCATTGCATATAATGGTACTATTAAAGTCAAACAATCTAGGTTAAATATTTTATTGCACTATTATGAACTCTTTCGTATAAAACCTAATGAAATTATCTCAGACATGTACATTAGTTTTACTCAGATAGTGACATCTTTGCGTGCTTTAGACAAAACTTTTAAACTATGAAAAAATTAATAAAATTCTACATTTTCTACTTAGTAATTATAATGCCAAAGTCACTATAATATGCGAATATAAAGATTTAAATGTTTATTCAATTGATAACCTACTTGGCTCCCTTATTTCCTTTAGCAAAGTGTGAGTCAAAGAATCTTGAGTGTAAATGACTAAAAGAAAGAAAAAGCTATGACATTAAAAGCTAATGATTTAATAAGTGATAGCTCTATAACACATGAGGATGAACATAACATAGATGACATGGCAATTCAAGGGCTTTAATAAGAAATAACAAATACATCATTAACACTAAAATAAAGGTAAAAATAGCAAAAATTTAAAGGTTTCACTCAAAGTGAGAGTACCCCAACCTAAAATCTCATCTAATCTAGAAGAAAGGTGAGGAGAAGCCTAAAGTCAAAACGGGGAAGCAAAGAATATAGAAAGCATTCTAGGCATACTCCACTTCAAACTCATTAGAATCGAAAGAAGAGATGGAGGTAAAAAGTTTATACCATATGGCAAATGATAATTTTGATCACTTTGATCAAGTTAATGTATGCAAAATTTCATATGATGAATTATTTAAAGTTTATAAAAAGATTCACGATGTATAAATAAAGTTAAAGAAAATGAATGCTAGTTTGAATTTAAAGTTTTTTTTTTTATTACAAAAGGAGCATAATTGCCTTAGGGTTGAATGCATTACTTTAAACAAAGAACATCTCTCTTCACATGATGAATTTGATGCATTAAATAAGAAGTCTCTTGACTTAAGCCAAGCACATGAATCCTTAAAATGGAGCATCTTGAATTAGAAAAATTATGCAAATAATTCAAAACACCTGCATCTAAACTAGACCATAATGAGCATGCATTAAAACTTAAAGTTAAAAGCTTTGAATGTGCCAATAAGTTCCTAAAAACAAAAGTTTATACACTTAAAAAAAATATACCACCACCTACACTAACATAATTATATAACCCCACATTACTACATGCATCACAAACCCCTAAGAAGAGGTATAATACCAAACATATAATAAACCCATCCCTAGGTGTTAGGTGCTATTATTCTGGCATGCTCGGTTACGTAGCCTACATGTACACAATATTTTTGTGGAACACATCTTATGTGGATGTGTATCATAGCATAATATGCTTGTAATTCATTCATTAAAGCATAAGATGGAACCCAAACTCACTTGGGTTCCCAAAACTACCTAATAATTGACTTTGTAAGGGTACTCTCATGAAATGCCTAGTGAGAGCATATGGTACCTGGATAATGGATGCTCATGATACATGATTGGTGATATGAAGCATATCATTATGTTGAAGGATAGGGTAGGAGGCACAGTTACACTAGGAGATAACACCTCTAGAAAAGTGGTGGGACTATGTATGATTGGCTACTCAAAGAATTTTATTATTGAAAATGTCTTATTAGTAGATGGATTAAACATAAATTGTTATATATTTGCCAATTATGCATTAAATTTCTATCTACTAAATGTTTGATAAGCTTTAATGAAAAGCAATTGGATGATGAAACTTTTCAAAGCCAAAGTAAATATATCAGGGATATTTTAAAGAAGTATGAGATGAAAAATGCTAGAGCAATAAAAACTTTGTATTTTTGTATGTAACACAATCGAGATGTTGTGGGGATAAAAACCAACCAAAAGACATGAATGAGACAATCCAAAAAGCACTTGATCATGATAGAATTTGTAAGCCTACTTGGATATTGAGCATTTCCTTGTTGCCAGAACTGAATTCCACCCATAAGCTCTACCATTAAATTAGGCAAAGATGTAAGTGGAGAGTAAATTAAAAGAAGTATATGGGTATACATATAATAAGATCACTTTTGTATTTAACTGCTAGCAGACCTGACACTATATTTACTGCTTGTCTTTGTGCCAGATTTCAAGGAGATTCTAAATAATCACATATGAAAGTTGTTAAAAGAATCCCGAGATACCTTCTAGGCACCTAAAAATTAGGTATAAACATTGCTCCTCATTTGAAATCATATGATATTTAGACTCATACTTTGCAGGATGTAAGATTTATAGAAAAAGTATTTATGGAACCTTTCAATTCATAGGTCAATCATTGGTTTTCTAGTCTAGTAGAAAATAAAACTCTATAGCCTTATCTATTGCTAAGCAATAATACTTTTCTATAGGAAGTTGTGTTGCTCAAGTCTTATAGCTAAAGTGATAATCCTAGACCTTGGACTCACTATTAGCTCTATTCATATTATGTGTGATTATACTAATGTCATATGCTTCTCTAAAAATCTTATCTAACACTCTCGTAATAAGTATATAGATATCAAGCACCACTTTATTAGAGCCATGCTGCTGAGGGAGATATTGAGTTGAATCACATAGCAACTAATGATCAATTGGATGATATCTTCACCAACCCTTAAGCTATTATAACTTTAGCACATTGAGGACTAGACTAGGTATCATTAATATTCATGCCTGATTTAAGACAAGAAGAAATCAATAGCTTGAGAGATTATGTTTTTTGTGTGTTTTTATTTTTTATGTGTATTAAATGTTAAATGTTTTTTGCTTATTAGTGGTTATTCCCTGATCACCACACACCTCATATTAAAATAAAAAAAGTTCACATTATATTATATGAACCTTATTCATATAGTATAATCTTTATAACTCAGCACATCCTTATCGTCAGTGATTTCAACAACTCTGAACTGAATATTTTTTTATTATCATACTGTATAATTCACCTTTCATACTGTACAATCCACATGTCAATTACCTTTGAAACAAATTAAATTGGCTAGTATAAATTTTGAAACATCAATATATTGTACAAACAGTTGTTCGTACTATATGAACCTTTTAATCAAAGTTCATATCAAAGACTCCTTGGGATGATCATTTTTAATAAAGACCATCCAGTACGATGCTAATCATACTTTATAATTTGGCCACTTATTATGATAGATCATCTAGATTAATTGAATTCTTCTCATCATACTGTATAAACCTTGATCATATTTTATGATCTATTAAAAATCTATAAGGAGGGTTTTCTAAAGTTTCAGTCACTCCATACCTTTTTTCCTATTCTCAACTTACATTCTCACCCTCAAAATTTTTAATGACTTATGTCAAGCAAGCTTATTAACAGCTTTAAGGTAGTTTCTTCTGTCATCCTGCTGATGACCTCTTTCAAATTGTTGAAGATGAAGCTTCCTATCATAGTTACAGGGAAGCCCAAATTACCCCATCCCGCATTCTTGACTAGTCAATTCTTAGTTATCAGGGAATGGATCTCTTTGCTAAGTGCACTCACCAATTATTCCTTACCCTTTTAATTTTGAATTACTATATAAAGTTTTTGCTAGTCTATGAGTATCTGTGAATTTCTTTTCCATGATTTCATATGTCTGTAGATGACCCGTAGAAATTACTAAATAAGATTTGGCTGAATATCTCTCTATCCACTGAAGGGGTTCAACCCCATGTCCTATCATCTAGGGGATACTACAATTGGATCATTGCAAATCTAGCCATTAAGAATGCTCCTCTAAACAAATTCTAGCCACTTGTCAAATCACTAAATCAAAATGCTTGTTTCATTCAGCATGTTCTTGAAACTTTTGTTCTTCCTAAAGCTAGAGATAGGGTAAATATCACTCCTTTCTTATTTGTAGTCAACTACTTAATTATGGTTGACAATATTTTAGATGAGTCTTAAATGAACATTCATAATATACACAACCTCTCTTCCCTTCGCTCATGCTTAACCCATCGTAAGCACAACCTAGCAGTAGGTCACCTGATTGCCTATGTGTTAGACGAGAAATATCAACTTACTTATCCCACACCAGTAGAAAATTTTCTTATTTTATACTCTAATGGATCTTTCCATGTCTTCATCCATCATCACCAAGGGGATCAGCTCAAAGAAGAGTTAAAATTTGATAAGGAAGGGGGATACCATCAAGCACCAACACTAGACCCAACACCTAGACTTACACCAAAATACAAGTCTTATTCCAATGAGACATTGATACAATGCTTTGATCGGTTAGAGTTTCGATTGGATAACCACCATTACCAGTAGTAGTAGTAGTAACATAAGACAAATATGGCATGGTTTGTTCATAAATTTGACACTATTCATTACTATTTTTGCCACCACCACTTCCACCACCACCTGATCAAGGATCCCACTTCCAAGATTATTTATTTTATTAGAGCCGTTCTTATTTTCTTTATTGTGATTGTGTTTCTTTTGTTTATTTTTTTCTCCTTTTGGATGATGTCAAAAGGGAGAGTAGATGGTTGATGTTAGTTTTTGATTTTCTATGTAATCATTTTTCTTTTCTCCATGGTTTGTGTTTTCATCTGTGTTATCTTCTTTTAAATTTTTTTATGTAATAATGTTTCTTTTAATTTTCTATGTAATCATTAAAAAAATGAAAAATAAAAAATTATTAATTTTTTAAAGTTCTCCTTTTTTTCAAAAAATATCTCATTTAATGAGGGGGCTAGGAAAAAAATATAAGTTCTTGCAAATTCAAAAAAAGTATTTACATCTACAACCAAAAATTTTTACATCATAAAAAAGGGAGATATTATTATTTTTTGCGATCCAGAGTATGATTTTGATGACAATAAGCATTATTGATTATATTACTTTTTTTCTTTTATTTTATATTGTACTTATGTTTTTATGTGTATTAATTTTAGGCACATCATATCCATGTAAGATGACTAAGAGCTCAAGTTTGGGTAGAATAAGAATATGGTTGATAAGAGTTTATAATTTTATTTATTTATTTTTAATTTCTTAAGTCAAAGTCTTATAAAAGGTTTATGCTATGTTTTTGACAATGCACACACACTGAGAAGTAAGAAAATAAGTTTTAAAATTTTAAACTAATCATACTATACAATCCATTTTTATTAAAATAATTTATAATGACTAATTTTATAATAATTATTTGGAACTAATCATACTATACGATCAAGATCGTACTATATAATTCATTTAAATCAAAGACCATAACCACCAATCAAACGTAAGTATTTATTTTATGTATTCTAAACTAATCATCCTATATGATGTTGTATGAACAGTATGATATTTAAAAACTTACTTAATTTAATCTGAAGATTAGTCAATGAAATCAAGGTTTAATTAATTTGGTAGATCATATTGTTTGATATAGATTAAACTGTATGATAGGAAAAGATGAAAAACATCTGTTATAGTGATCATCCTTAAAAAACCTTAATTTTTTAACTAATCACATAGTATAATGTCAATCGTAGCTGATGATAGGAAGAGATAATTTTTAATCATCCTAGAAATTATCTTGTATGATCAAGTGGCAATTAAACTAATCGTATTGTATGATCACTAGATCGTATTATATGATCAATATAGAAATTTTGAATAGTTCATCCTAGGACTGTTCCATTATACTTGATGTTATTTGGTTTTTGAACTAAATATACAGTATGATCATAGATTGTACTGTACGATCAGGTTTGATTGATTTAAAAATTTAAGGTTTTTGCAGACCTTGTATTTTGGCTATTGAAGGAATTCTATCACAGAGCTATGAGAGATTTTGGAGAGTGGAGAAGGAGAAGTTGAGCTTTGTGAGAGGGAGAGGTACTGTGAGGGTTTTCACGTGATCATTCTAGGTAAGCTGCACCTTGATTCCTCCACAGGGCTTTGAGGATCTCTGAGGCTAATATAGCAAGAAAAGCTTTAAGATCAGAGTTTAGGGTTTTATGCCTTCAACAGGAGTGTGAAAGGAGATTCCAAGGTTCTATGTCTCACCAGGAGGGTGAAAAGGATTTTGGTTCTCTACCATATTGGGTGGGTGGAAGTGATTATTGTAAGGGCTTCTTTGCCTTATTGTGGGAGCTAAAGAGATACACTATGAGTTTGTGCAATACCTTGGATGGAGGATTCTGGGGAGTGGACATAGGTTATTGCTTTACTAAACCACTATAAAATTCTAGTTTGCTCATTCTAATTTTATTTTTTGTATTTTACTTATTTATAATTATTTTCATGAAAATAACCGTTTGAAAAAGTTATGGTGATATTAGATTGATTGGATTAAATTATCATTACCATCATTATAATTATTATTAAATTTATCATCTTTTATATTCAATGATCAAATGATTTAATTTAAGTTATTAAAAATTTCAAAAAGATTTTCCTTTGTAATAAAGAAATTTTTAGATAACCAATTTACCCCCCTCTAGTGTGCTTAGGGAAAATTTAATAAGGCTTAACACCCTCCATTAAACTTTCACATAAGAGATGCAAAATATTTAAAGTTAATTAATCAGATTAGATCTGGCAAGATAAATAAACTAGGAGTGTATAATTCTAGTATTATTTTTGTAAGAATATATTGTGGATTCTTAAATCTAGATATTTAAGATAGAAAATTTTACTTGACGCTCTTTATTTAGGCTATATTATCTACCCAGTAAGTAGCAAAATGTAAAGTGATTTGAAAGAGAAATTTTGGTGGCCTAAAACTATGAAAGATGTGGAACTTTATTTTAAAATATGAAGCCTATCAGTTAGTGAAGGCATCACATCAATGACCAAGAGATTTTCTACAGTCATTACCCCATTCTTAAGTGGAAATAGAAAGAAGCGACTATAGATTTTGCTATGAGTTTTTATGGTCAAGATAGGGTCATGATGTTATTTTTGTTATAGTTAATCATCTAATAAAGTTTGCTTATTTAATTTTGATCTGATAGTTTAATTTTATAAACAACTGACACATATATGTGTATGAGATTTTTAGATTATAAAGGATACCAAAGGTTATAGCTTTTGATAAACCTGACAAGTTTATTCCAGACTGTGGAAGGGTATTCAATAAGATTTGTGTACAAAACTACATTTTAGTATGACATTTCTTCCTTAGATTGATAGAACCCTAAGAGGATTATACATTAAATTAGAAAATCTTTTGAGATTATGTGTTTTTAGATTTCTGTGATAGTTGAAAAGACCACATTCCTCTAATTAATTTTGTTTATAATAATACCTTTTAATTAAGTTAGGTTTGGCTCCTTATGAAGCCCTTTATGATAGGAAGTGTTGTACATCGTTGTCTTAGACAAAAATGGGAAAAAGATATTTGATTGGGTCAACTTTAGTTGACGATACTTAAAAGATCTGTATGATTAGAGATAGATTGAAAACTATATATGACATGTAATCACAATAATTTATGTTAAGCATCAGACTGTAGAGTCTCAAGTGAGAGATTTTATATATGTAAAGATCATATCAAAGAAATACATTAGAAAGTTTGGTAGGGAAAGGAAAGTTTTGTCCAAGGTATAATGAATCATTTGAAGTTATTGAAAGAATTAGAAAATCTACATATAAATTACAGCTGTCAGATCAAATGTCTAAAATTTACAATGTATTTCATACATCCCCTAATAAAATGGATATCTAATTTTGTAAAGCATATATTTATAGAAGAAATTAAAGTACATCCAAATCTGAGTTACAGAGAAGACCAATAAGGATCCAATCTTATGATGTCAAAAGGCTAAGAAATAAAAAGATTCAGATGATTAAAGTCAAGTGGAAGAACTTAATCGAAAGAGAAGATAAGGAGTTTGAGATGAGTTAGCTATATCCATGTTTTTTTTGACTTATTTTGATTTAGAAATGTTGAGGCTGATAATTTTTTAAGATGGGTAGATTGTAACAACCCTTACATTTAAAAAAAATAAATTTTGACTTAAACTGTTAAAAAAATTATTTTATGTGTCAAAATAAGCCCAAATTATAAACATTCTTTATCAAAACATAGATATTATTATTATCTAATTATAAAAAATTTTCTTTAATTTTATGGGCATTATTATAATTTCTTAAGAATTAATACACGTTGGTGCAAGTGGGTCTTCTAGGACCATTAGGTGTTCGGTTTACAAATTGATTTCACCAAATCAATTCAAATATGATTAATTAATTTATGAATATTTTTTATAATTTTGGATCCCTAGATTTCATTATATAAAAGGATTTATAATTTTTTTTAAAAAAATAAATAATTGGAATAATTATCTTTGTGTCTTAAATATATTTTATTAAAAAAAAATTCTTATTTTACCTTCCATATCCATCATCATTTCATTAACAGATAAGGAAAAAAGGAGAAAGAGAAAAATGGATAGGAGAGATTGAGGAGAAATACAATTTATTTTGGGCAGCTTCGGGTCACTTTTAGATGTCGGCCTAGTTAGGAAACTTGTTCGGATCAAGGTAGGTAACATTTTTCCTATCTCAGTTTTTAAAATACAAAAATTTTTTAAATTTTGTGACTAAAATTTTATTCTCATACAAAAAATTGGGATAACTTTACACTAGTAAAATTTTCATCATGTAGCTTTTTACATGTTATAGAGATTGAGATTTTGAACATTTTAAATATTTTTTAGAAATTTAATACTAAAGTTTTTAGAATTTATATAGATTTTAACGAATTAAAAATAACTCAGACTCTAAAAAATAATGTTGTAGTATAATTAAAATCTTAAAATAGGTAATTAAGCCAATTATTCAATTATCTGTCTAAAATTTGTTTATATCATCAAATTTTGGGATCTAAAGTTATAGAAAATAATTTGTAAATTCTTACCATATCTAAAGCACTTTAGTGAAATTGATTTCCAAAATAGACACTTAATAGTCTGAAAGTCCCCACTTGTACCGTCAAGTACAAATTTCTTAAGGAATTGTGCCAAAGCATAATAATTAGCAAAAGCATAGTTATATCTATATTATGATGAAGATGGTTTGCAATTTAAACTTATAATAACTTGTGAAATAATTTTGGACTGTTATAGGTCAAAATAGATCTTCTAAAATTTAAGGGTTATCACAATCTACTGACATTAAAAATATCATCCTTGATATTTTCAAACCAAAATAAGTCAAAATAAATTTGGATATAACTATCTCATCTCACACTACTCCCATGAAGCCTCTCTAATGTGCTGCAGATCTGGACCAAAGTACTGTGATTTTGATGATAATAAACATTATATTTCCTTAACTAGTACCATTCATATATATCTATTTTAAGTGTTCAGCCTACTAACATTTCAGGTCCAGAAGTTTGCTTGGAATGTCAATCAGCTCAAGATCAAGTCGACTAAGATTGATTCAGTTTGTAATTTCTTTATATTACATTTTTTACCTTTTCTTGAGTCAAATGTACCTTGGTGGATTCTGAAGCTTAGTAACCTTGAACACACACACTTATGGAGAGAAATTTAGTGAGTTAGAGATTTTTTGTTTTTGATCATATCGTACAGGATGATTTGATATTGTCCTGGATGATCATTCAAAAAAAATAAAAACCCTAATTAGGGCATCTGGGTCATGTAAACTTGCTTAAGCAAGTCATTATGGATGATACTCACATCATCTTGGATGATATGCTCAAATCAAAGATACTCAACTACCAAACTCATTTAGGCAAGATTTTATCTTAAAATTTATTATAATCATACAAAATGATACCATATAATCCTGGATGATTCATTATAATCATGCCAAAATTAGTCTAGTGATTAAGGAAAGTAATTAAGATTAGATTGACTGATCATATCATCCTTGATGATTGCAAGATTATCCTGGACAATTAGTAAGAAAAACCTTAGTCTTTTCCTGAATCTCCTAGACGTGCTGATCTATCTACTAAACAATTAGTTATATTTCTTCATTGTCCAGATGTATCACCTGGATGTCCTGAACTATCTACTGGATGATAATCACTAATTTTGAACTAATCATATAGGACGATCCAAGAATTGTCCTAGATGATTAGTTCATTTCTTCATTGTGCAAATGTATCTCTTGGACATCCTGAACTATCTTCTAAATGATTATGTATTATTTTAAACTAATCATATAGGACAATGCACCCATCATCCTGGATGATTAGAATAAATATTATGTTCTAATCATATAGCACACCCAGATTGTCATGGTTGGAAGGGTTGAAATACATTGATTGTACATGACCATCTATCGATCATCTTGGATGATCTTTGATGGCAAGTTGTAAATTAGGACAATTTTTAGGCCTTGTTTATCCGCTTAGAGAAGGAGAGAGAGAGAGAGAGAGAGAGAGAGAGAGAGAGAGAGAGAGAGAGAGAGAGAGAGAGAGAGAGAGAGAGAGAGAGAGAGAGAAAGGATCTTATGAGGGGGAGTTTGTAAGGTGTTCACAAAGGTTGCTCCAAGCAAGGATTCAAGTCAACTTCTCTAATCATCATCTTGGGTTCTTTGGTTGCTCTAGGGAGGTTTTCATCAATACTAGATCAAGGTTTTTTGCCTGCTTTAGGAAGAAGCAAATGGAGTTGGGGTTCGTTTCCTGCTTCAGGAGGAAGCAAAAAGAGTCTGGGTTGTTTGCCTCACCGGAATCAGTAAAAAGGATTTTATAAAGGCTTCTCTACCTTACTGTGGGAGCAAAAGGAGAGTCACTGTGGTTTTAGTGTAATACCTGGAGGAGAGGCTCCAGGGAGTGAACGTAGGTCCAATTGACCAAACCACTATAAATTTCATTGTGTTCTTTTTATTTTATTCTTGCACTTTATTTTTTGCATTTTAATTTTTGTGGTTGACTGTGTTTATTTTAAAATATTCAAAAAAGATTTCCAAAAGACTTTTTTTTTTGTTTAAGAATTTTTAAAACTACTATTTTACCCCCCCTCGTGGTTAGCCTCAAGCTAGTTCATAAGGGCTTAACAACCCTAACAAACATTCATAATGGTCCTGTTTTTTAACTACACCCTCAATCAGAATCTATTTATGCCTTTTTTTCTCACATCTTATACTAAAATCCTATCATGTTCTTCCCTATATTATAGATTTGGACAAACCTCAATATCATCAATTGATAATATCTTCTCAAATCAGATACCAACTTTCTAATAAAAAGATAAATAAAATATATATGTATATCTGACATATGCTCAGGTAATAAAAACCTATAAACATAACTATCAATTCTCTTAATAATCTCAAAAAGTTTAATTTACATTGACTTACCTTGCTGATTTGCCCAAATTTGCTGATACCTTTCATTGGAAAAATTTTGACATAAATAAAATTGTAACCTTAAATTCCACCCACCTATGTTTCTTATTATGAAATTTCTTCTGCCTATCCTATACAAATGTTAACCCTTCTCTGATCAAATTTAACTTTATTTTAGTGTCATCCACAAAAGTTGACCCTATCACTTATCTATCTCCCACCTCTATCAAAGTCATAGGAGTCGTACACTTCCTACTATATAGAGCTTCGTAAAGAGCCATACATATGTTAGATTGATAAATTTTATTATACAAAAACTCTATTAGTGGGATATGATCCTCTTAACTACCTCTAAAATTCAGAACATAAAATCTTAGAAGATCTTTCATTACCTGAATAATCCTTTTAGATTGTCTATTTATCTATGAATGAAAAGTTGTACTAAAGTATAATTTCATTCCCAATCCCTATTGAATACCTCCCATAACCTGGAAATAAACTAGCCATCATGATTAGATATAATCACCTTAGGAACAACATATAATCTAATAATATCTTTAGCATATATATATACTAACATGTCTAGCAAATTAATCTATCAAATTGGAACACAAAGAATTTTTGCATGGTTCAACCCAAACCCAAAATTTGCCTACTCCATGCTTAATTTAACCCTAGACTAGGAATCAACAAACAACTAAAAAGGTTACATTAACTGTATCTTCCTAACACCAGGAATAAACTACCTCACCTGATGGTGAGAACCTCATAGCAATAATACAAGTCATAAAGAAAGAAAAAAATAAGTGTAACAATTTAGATCTTGCAAAGGAATGGTTTTAAGGAAATTGCTCTAAAGCCCTACAAGAAAATAAAGTTTTAATAAAAAAAGGGTTTTTCTCACTGATTTTATATTATATGAAAATTTAAATATGTTAAAATAAAATTTCTAAATGTATTTGCAAAGAAAAATGCAAGAAAATAAGTTTTAAAATAATTTTCCAAGACTAGGTAATGTGAGCAATGAAGTAATGTAAGCCCTTGAAAAATGTATGCTATTCTATAAAATAAATGTTGCTAGAAATTTTATGAAATATATGTTAGGATAAAATAACTTAGCACACAAAAAATTATTTGAGAGTTAAATTCAAAATAATTCAAAAGATATTTCAAGACTAATTAAAATCACATTCAAGACAAGTGCAACTAGTCTTACACAAAATTGAGACCAAAGATTGCTATTTATATGATTTTAAATTTCTAGAATAAAATGTTTAAGGAAACCTTAGATGATAGATATAGAAATATATAAGATAACCATAGGTGATTCAAACACAAGGAAAAATGAGGTTAACTTAACAAGTCACTAACCCAAAAAATGGTATACAATCAAAATACTTTATAAAAAGATATCTAGTAAAAAATATGTTAGATTTGATGTTAAGATGATATAATAATGATTGAAAGTATTTAAATGATCATAGATTTATTTTTAAAATAAATACTCAAAAGGGTTTCACAAAAATTTCAAATCAAGATGTATGTGACTGGAATACACAATATACCAAGCATCCACTTAAGAACCAACCAAAATTAATATTTTGAAAATCAAAAGGATCTAGAAATGTATGATTTAAATCAATAATAATATGAATAAGATAAAACAAGTAAGTCTTTTGAAAATATTTAATAAAATAGCCACTAGCAAAAGAAAATAAGTCTCCAAATATTTTCAATAGAAAAATTCAACTAGTTAACTCAATAACATATAGTGTAATCGAATTTGATCTTTATAATTTAAAAAAAATGAATTCAATAAAAAAATAAGATGATGATTCTACAGAAATAAAACCAATAAAAAATATTCTTAAATAAAATCACAAATAGATTGAAACTAGATCCATAACACATAACATGAAAATCCGTAACTAGTTGATCAAAAGACTTATGATATTTAAAAATAATTTTGACTTGAATGAAATCTGAAAAAGTATAATTTTTATTACTAATATTATGTATTTTATATATAAATAAAACCACTTCAAATGATTCACACATAAGTTCACAAGATGATTCAAACTAGATTTAAATTCATCACAAAGAAAGTTTACTTGTTTGCACCAAGAATCACAATCATGCTATATCTCTTTAGATTAGTGAATAATCTGTAAAGATGTGATTTTTAATAACATAAACACAAGTATAAATAGAAAATTAGAAATTTATTATAGAAACTTTGGATCAGATAAAAAAAAATTAACAAAATGTCACCAAATCTTGACCTAAGGTAAAGCCTTCACCCTATAAGGTTTACTTAAAGAAAAGTTGAAAGATCCTCCAAGGATGCCATTAGGTTGCTGGAGATTCAAGTGCAAAAGGAATTGAGGTGGGGAGATTTACGGTTTCTCTCAAAAGTTTTTCAAACTTCAGCTAAGGAGGATGGAATAAAATTTTGGCCAGCATAAGGAGAGATTAGGGTTCAATTGAATTATTTTTAGCCTTAAGTAAAATAAGAGATTAGGAGGGAAGATATTAAGGAAGTAATTTGAACTAAGGGATAAGATTAAGATGACATTTGATCAGGTTTAATATGGCCTTACAATGAAATAGGAAGGACTTAATGAGGGTAAAACAAAACTGGCTAGGAAGAGATTCAATGGAAATTTAAGCCAAAGAATTTTAGGAAAGTTGGATTTCAAATATTCAATGAGAATTGATCTCATAGATTGATGAGGCTTAATATGGATCAAAGTGATTTAATTAAAAAATTAATTAAAGGCATTTAAAATATTGGGCCTGGCAAAGGGAGGAGGGATTTGTAGTAAAATCCCAATGGAGAGATTTAAATTTTTGCATGGGAGGACGTTAATTAATTAATTAATTAACTTAATTAAACTCTAGAAATTTATTTAACTTAATTGATAACTAATTAACACTCATAAACTCAATAAAATATTAATCCAAATAAATGAATTGAAAGATGCACAAAATATAAAATTTGTATGTGATTTATTTTAGGAAAGTCTTTGGAATTATGAAAAATATGAAAATGAAAATGAAAATTCCAAAAATAAATATTGTGAAGTGATAAAATATAAAAACTAAAATCACATAAAGTCATGATACATGCCAAAAAAGAATGGTAAGCACAAATGGATCTAGTTAGCAAATGTACCATAAATAAACCTAGTTTCACATCAAGATAAAAAAGAGTTATCTAATGCATGATGATGTGCAATGAAATATGCATGAATTAATTTAATTAGTGAGAAAATTTATTGTGATTAAATCATCGTTTTTTTTTAAGACAAAGTACCCCAAACCAAATGTACACCCAAGCTTTAAGCAGCTTCCTTAATGGTATGGCTTGACCATTTGTGAAGACCTAAAACACTAAATTTGAAATATTAATCACAGCAAACATGCATTTGTTATCATCAAAATTAAAGTGTCCTACCCCAAGGATCATGGGGCTAACAATCTCCACCTTTTTGATAATGATAAATCATTATTTGTTGGGGTTATAGAGTGTAGGTGCAAAGTGACCTTCATCCATAAATGGAACAAATATATATCAAGAATTTCTCAAAATGATTTAGCAAAAAGGTCCAAAACCAATGTTCATAATAAAACTCCCCCTAAGTATATTCATTGGATAAATTAAGAAACTAAATCGATTGAAAACCATACAAATAAGTGAATAGTTTCTCCCCCTTTATCAACATAAAAAACCAATAAAAGCATGAAATTCATGAAAATTAAAATCAAAGAGAGGGATCCAACATTCCAAGCATTCGACATAAAAATCTTTATTCTTGTAATAGTTTTATAAAAATATCAATAATTCAAAATTCAATAGAAATAAAACTAATGCAAACATCACCTTTCAAAATGAAATGATGCCTCACTTCAATTTGTTTGTTTTGTGAGTGTTGAATTTGATTCTTTGTTATGTAGATAGTACTAGTGTTATCACACTTAATAGGATTATGGTTTAACCTAACACCAAAGTCTTCTAATTGTTGCTTTAATCAAAGGACATGAGCTATGCAGCTATTGATTCAGCCTTACTAGATAAAGCCACAAAATGTTTCTTCCAAGAGGACCAAGTCATAAGAGAAGATCCTAAAAACTGACATGTTCTTGATATACTTTTCTTATCCACTTTGCATCAAGCATAACATGTTGTAGAATTTTTAGGATACCATAAGCCAAGCCTAATAGTGCCTATAAGATACAAACAGATAAACTTAACTGTTTAAATAAGATTCCTTGGGGTGGCCTAAAATTGAGCTCACAAATAAATAATAGACACCATATCAAGACGGTAGAAATAAGGTATAAATGTGATCCTATCATGCTCCAATAAAGTTTCTAGTAAATAGTTTTTCATTATTAATCTAAATCTAATTTAGTAGAAGGACTTATGAGGGTTTTACTATATTTGAATATCTTTATGTCAATCTTTTCAATTAATTCAAGTGTGTATTTAGTTTTACTAATGAAGGTGCCATTTTCATGTTTCCTCACCTAAAGCCCCAATAAAAAGTTGAGTTCTCCCATCATACCCATCTCAAATTTACTGGCCATCAAAGATGAGGACTCATTACACAAACATTCATTGGTGCTTCCAAATAAAGTATTATCTACATATACTTGAACCATAATGAGATCATCACCTACATTCTTAAGAAAAAGGGCGGTATCTACTCTTCCCTTTTAAATCCATAGTTATTGAGGTAAGCACTCAATCTCTTATACCAAGCCCATGGATCCTACTTCAAGCCATATAAAGTTTTCTTTAATTTATAAATATGATCAAGGAAATCAATGCTCTCAAAACTAGGGAGTTGCTCCATAAAGACATCCTAGTTAATAAACCTATTCAAAAAGATACTTTTGATGTTGATATAAAAGAGTTTAAAGTTTTAATAACATGCATAAGTAAGGCGCAACCTAATGTCTTATAGTCATTCTATAGGTGCAAAGGATTTCTCAAAATCTATCCCCTCAACCTAGTACATGTATATAACTAACGTAGCCTTATTTCTAACAACCACACAAGAATCATCTAACTTATTCTTTGACCCACTTTGTTTTAATAATATTCTAATCATCGAGTTTAGGGACTAATTCTCAAACATCATTCTTTACAAACTAATTAAACTCTTATTCTATAGAAATTATCTAATAATTATTAGAAAGAGCTTCTTCAACATTCTTAGGCTCAATTGTTAAAATAAATGCAACATGATTAACTTCATCCCTATTATGCCTCCTAGTTACTACACTATGAGATGGGTCTCCTATAATCAACTCCTTTTGACAATTCTTCTTAAATTTCCATTCCTTTGGCATAGATCCATTCACATATTCCTCCAAATTAATCCTTTTGATTTTATCTAACTCTCTCTCAATCACAACATCTTTCTTCTTATCTACTGAATTTTCATAAAATATCACATGAATAGATTCTTAAAAAATCATATTTCTTTTATTAAAAATCATATTTCTTTTTAAACCCAACTAAATTTGGGTCCACTATTTTGAAAAGAAATGGGTTCATGAACACAACTACTAGAAGTGTAAGAAGTAATAGTCAAAGATAGAAGTTTTGGTAACCAAATAAAAGTTGATTTACTTCTAACATTTTTTGTTAGACATGCAATTAGAAGAAATATTTACTTATTTTCACACGCTTTACACCATATGTTAAAAATAGTATTTGTTCATGTAGTGTGAGATCTATCATGAGAAACTTTTTATTTCTATTAATATATATATATATATATATATATATATATATATATATATATATATATATATATATATATATATATATATATATATATATATATATATATATATATATATATATATATATATATATATATATATATATATATATATATATATATATTTCTATTCATAAACATACTAGTAGAGTGGACATAAGAAAGTGTCTCTAATCTAGCTTTAATAATTTATTTTCATATTTAAGTATACTAACATTCTTGATTTTTGAAATAAGATATTCATTTTAATTTTCAAAGTAGATAAATCAGTAGATAAAATATGAAATTGAGAATCTAGTTGCTCATTTAAAATCATAAGAGACTTATATTTTTTGTTCAATTTTTTATATAAAAATAAAAGTTCATTGAAAGCATCATCAAGTTTATTATAAGAGATGTCATCATTTATCTCATTTGGATCTGAAGAGTCCTCTCCATTTTCCATGAGGCAATGGTTCACTTCCTCTTCTAAGCTTTCCTAACTTGACACATCGCTATAAATATTTTCCCAGCGAGCTTTCTTCATCTTCCTAAAGTGCCTCTCCTTCTTCTTCTTGTATTGTTCCTTATCTTTTTTGGACTTATGTTTAAGTTTAGGGTGCTCTCCTTTCATGTGCCTAGGCTTATTGTAGTTGTAGTAAATGATTATATCTACAAATGATTATTTTTTTTAAAGAAAAGCTTATGAGTTTTGGATTTTTTATACCTGAACTTCTTCTTTATCAAGAGGTTTTGAAACTTCTTTGTAAACATTACCAACTCCCTAGGTTTTAGTTGACATGATGAATAAGAGGAGTTATCACTTGAGTCCTCATCTTGAAGAGCTATGGTCTTCTTGGTTTCTTTTGTTAGGCTAGCCTCCTTTCCATCCCTTTGAGCTGTAACTTGTTCATATGCTATCAAAGAACCAAGAAGCTAATGAAGTGCATAACTATGTAAATCTTAAGATTCAAAAATAGTACTAAATTTAGCATCCCATTATTTAGGTAAATAATGAAAAAATTTATAAAGAAGTTCTTGATTTGTGTATATTTTTCTAAAAGAATGTAAAGAATTATAGACCTCATGAAACTAGTGTACATATCAGTAATGCTTTCAGAAGAAAACATTTTAAAGAGTACATACTCATACATAAGTCTATTTATGTGGGCATATCTAACTTCACTAGTGCCTTCATAATTAATTATAAGTTTACCACAAATTACTCTACCTGTAGTAAGAATGGAAATTCTCATGTATCATTAGGAAGTAAAGCGCAATGCAAATTATTACAAGCTCTAACATTCAGTTCTTCTAACTTGCGCTCAAGGTGAGCCACTCATGAAAAGGTTTATCAATAATTTTACATTTAAATCTTTTATGGGTGTTTAATATGGATGTGCAAGCATATTTTCTACTTTAGAGTCTTGACCATGCAAGAAAGTGCTGATACAACTCTTCCAGTAGTCGAAAGGATCCTTATCAAGGAGTGGTGGAAGGTGTGTGGACTATCACTCGGGAAGTAGACCTTTAGGAAAGAGTATTTCCATAGCTAAGGAATGATCTAAACTCTAGGTTTGTAATTAATGAAAGAGCCAAGGCTCTAATACTATTTGTGAAATACTATGGAAACCTAAGAGGAGGGGTGAGGGTAAATTGGGTTGTGCACTAATTAGAACAATAATAAAAAAAACTATTTAATTTTTCTTTGTATATAAACTAATGATATGAGTGTAACATGAAAAATAAAGTAAATCACAATAAAAAGAACACAACAAATTTTTATGTGGTTCGACCCAAACCCAAAACTAGCCTACTCCACACCTTGTCTAACCCAATAAAGTAAATCACAATAAAAAGAACACAATAAATGTATTTGCAATGAAAAATGGAAACAACCAACTTTAAAAAAAAAAATTAAGACTATGTAATGTGAGCAATGAAGCAATGTAAGCCATTGAAAAATTTATGCTACTTCGTAGAATAAATATTGCTACAAATTTTCCAAAAAATATTTTAGGATGATAGAAACTTAGCACAAAAAAAATTATTTGAGAGTTAAATTCAAAATAATTCAAAACATATGACAACACTAGTTAAAAATCTTACTTAAGCCAAAGGCAACTAGTCATACATAGAATTCAGAGCAAAGAGTATTATTTATGTAATTTTGAATTTCTAGAATAATATGTTTAAATACATCTTAGATGATAGATAAAGATATAATATAAGCCAAAGGTTATTAAAACACAAGGCAAAACAAAGTTCCACAATAAGTCACCAACCCATAAAATAATATTTTATGAAAAGATGTCTACTATAAAATATTTTAGAATTGATGTTGAGGTAATATTAGAATGATTTTAAATCTTTAAATTTTAAGAGAACTAATTTATAAAATAACTAGTCAAAAGGGTTTCACAAACCTTTTTAAGTCAGGATGGATGTGACTAGTATACACAATATACAATGCTTTCACTTAAAGAATCAACCAAAATAAATGTTTTAAAAATCAAGAGTATCAGGAAGTGTATGATTTAAATAAATATTATTATGAATAATATACAGCAAGTAAGTATCACAAAACTCTTTAATAAAATAGCCCCTAGTGAAAGAAAATAAGTCTCTAAATAGTTTCACTAGAATATCTCAACTAGTTAACTCAATAACATATAATAATCCAATAGAATTTGATCTTTATAAATTTTTTAAAAACATAAACTCAATTATAAATAAGATGATGATTCTATAAAAATTAAACAAAAAAAATAATTCTCAAATAAAATCACAAATAGATTGAAACTAGATCCAAAATATATAACCTGAATATCCACAACTAGTTTATAAAAAAGACTTATGATATTTGAAAAAAAAAATTAACTTAAATAAAATATGGAAAAATATAATTTTGAATACTGATATGATGGAGTTTCTATAGCATTAAAACTACTTCAAAATATTTACACACAAGGTCACAAGATGACTCAAACTAGATTGAAATTCAACCAAAAAAAAAAATACTAGTTAGCACCAAGAATTGCAATCATGATATATCTCTGTAGATTTATGAATCATATAAACATAAGTCTAAATAAAGAATTTGAAAGAAGCCACCAAATCTTTATCCATTGCAAAGCCTTCACCCCACGAGGTTTCTTCCAAGAAAACTCCAAGAAAAGTTAAAAAAATCCATCAAAGAAATTGAAAGAATTCCTTGAGAATTTCTTTAGGTAGGGGTGTCAATTTTGGGTCACAAGCCAGGTTCGGGTCGAACCCAAAACTGACCTGGACCTATTCAGGTTAACCCAAACCCGACCCTCTATGGGTCTGGGTCAACCTGACATGACCCAAATGACCCAGGTCCATGAAAAAATGGATAGTTTGCGAGTAAACAAATGGATCAATCTCCACTTTTTGGGTCAAAAAATGGGTTGAAAATGGGTCAATCTCTAGTTTTTGGGTAAAAAATGGGGTTTGGGTCAAAATAGGTCAATTTTGAGTTAGATGGTTCAACCCGAACCTGACCCAATATTTGAAACGGGTCGAATTGTTAAACCTGATCTCAACCCATTTCAGGTTTGGGTTAACTCTAACCCAGAATTTTTGGGTTGAGCTCAAGTCAGATTTTTGGGTTGAGTCAAATATTGACACCCCTGCCTTTAGGTTGCTAGAGATTCAAGTGGAAAAGTAATTGAGGTTGGGAGCTTTAGGATTTCTATAAAAAAAAATTACAAAGTTTGGCCAAGGATGAAGGAGCAGAATTTTAGCCAGCACTAGAAGAGATTAGGGTTGAATTGAGTTATTTTTATCCTTAAGTAAACTAAGGGATTAGGAGGGAAGATTTTAAGGAAGTAAGTTGAACCAAAATATAAGATTAAGATGAAATTTGACCAGGTTTAATTAGGACTTATAGTATAATAGGAAGGAAGAAATGAGGGCAAAAAAATGGCTAGAAAGAGATTCAAAACAATTTTGGCCAAAGAATATTATAAATAGGGATTTCAAATATTCCAATGAGAATTTATCTCATAGATTGATGAAGTGTGAAAAGGTTAAATTAATTAAAAAAATTAATAAAGACATTTAATAGATGGGGCCTGCTTAAGGGAGGACAAATTTCTTAAAATAAAATCCCTAAGGAGGTTTAGAATTTTAGTGTTGTAGGAGGTTAATTAATAAATTAATTAACTTAATAAAACACAAAAAATTTAATTGATATAGTTAATAACAAACAAACTCAATAAAATATTAATCCAAATAAAGGAATTGAAATAGGCACAAAATATAATTTTTGTGTGTGAGTTATTTTAGAAAAGTTTTTGAAGATTTAAAAATATAAAAATCAAAGTGTAAATTCTAAAAATAAATAATGTTAAATGATATAGTATGAAAATTGAAATCACTGAAGTCATAAGACATGCAAAAAAGAAATAGTAAGCACAAATTGAACTAGTTAGTAACTTACCATAAATAAACATAGTTTCACATCATGATATAAATGAGTTATCTAATGTGAAATATGCATGAAATCATTTAATTAGTAAGCAAATTTATCACGATTAAATAATTGTTAAGTGTTTACATGAAAAATACCCCAAACCAAATTTCCACCCAAGCTTTAAGCAGCTTCCTTAATGGTTTGGCTTTATCATCTATAAAAACTTGAAACACTAAATTTATAATATTAGTCACGCTAAAAATGTGCTTGCTATCATCAAAATCAAAATGTCCTACATTAAAGCTCATGGGACTAACAAGATCATATTTTTTAATCAACTCAAGATATCTCTTTTACCATAGATTCAAATCATTCTAAGCGAATATATATTTTAAACTCTAATGATCAGTGAAAATCTTACACCTGACATCATATAAATATTGTTTCCCATTCTTTAAGGAAAAACTAAAGTACTAAGTTCCAGATTATAATGTCAGGTATTTCCTCTTATGTGGCTTTAACAATTTGTAAGGATAATTTATCACACTATCATGCTACATCAAAATACATCATAGTCCTCTTAATGAAGCATTATTAAATAACTAAACTTCTTATATATGAGATGAAAGAGAAAAAATTAGAGCAGGAGTCAAACAATCCTCCAATATCCGAAATTGGCCTCACACTCTTATGTCCAGATAAAAGCTACTAACTTTTAAGTCAATCTCATCAAAGATACAAAATTTTGAAAAAGCTCTTTCAAAAACTTCTTATAATACCGGAACATACCCAATAAATTATGTTCCTAAAATATAGTAGTAATCCTTAGCTAATCATTGACTTCCTTAAATTTTGGGGGATCTATAGAGATTCCAGCACTACTCATCATATGCCCCAAAAAAGAAATGATCCTTAGCCATAACTCACATTTGGATAATTTGGTATATAGTTGATGATGCCTAAAGGTATCCAAAATAATTCTGAGAGGTTTGACATGATCTTCTTTAGTAGTATAATAAAGTAGAATATTAGTTATAAAAATAATAATAAAACTAATCCAGATAATGTCTGAAAGCTTTGTTCATTAGATCCATAAAGATGACTAGTGCATTCGCCACCCCAAAAGGCATGAATTAGAATTCATAGTATTTATACCTCATACTGAAAGATATGTTGATCACATAAGACTCTCTCGCCTTCACCTAATAATATATAGATTGCAGATCAATCTTTGAGAATATAGAAGATCTAACAAACTGATCAAATAAATCATCAATCAAAGGTAAAGAATACTTATTTTTAATAGTGACTTTATTCAACTCCCTATAATTAATGTACATGTGCAACTTTCCATCCATTTTCTTTACAAAAAGAATAAATGCTCCCCACGAGATTAATTTAGGATGAATAAATCCTCTTTCAACCAACTCCTGAAGCTGAACCTTCACCTCTTGAAGCTCCTTAGGTGCCATATTATACAAAGCTTTATGTGGATAATTAAAAAAAATGCTTTGGGAGGAGAGATATCCACTAATTTGCTTTAAATATATTTTAATAGGTTCTTTCAATTAAATCTACATCGTTAGAAATTATACCACCCCGAAAGGTAGACTAATGTTCTACTATCTATTTGAAAGAAATAAACTATAATTTATTATTCTAATCAAAGACAACATAGAGAATATACCAATCATTCCAAAGAATGAAAATCATATTTCCCTATCATTTTAATTAGAGAAATAAATTATAAATTTACTCCCATAATAAAATATAGAGGATATTCAATTCATCGTAAAAGTAAACAAAATATCCATCTATCATTTGATTATGAATTAAATTTAAAATATTAATAAAGCTATTCTACATTCATAAATTTTCCCTACCTTAGAAAGGAAACTAAGGTAGGGATTATTTCATCCTGGGATCTACTTCTTATAGGGGTAAGCCCCTATAATTAATTAGATCTTTATATGGAATACTCTTAATTAAAATGAAGACTAAATAATTTTTAAATTCATATAAATATTTGGTCTAATTAAAATTTAATGCACAAACTTTAGATTATAAATTATGAAATTTAAATTTGAAATTTTTTATTTGAATTGAAGAAGGAATGTGCAAAAAAGGGTGTATACAATCTAGACTTACCACTTACCTAGAGTGAGTTGCAAGTTAATAATCCTAATTACAACAAATTGCCTATAAATGCAAGATTTAGAAAGCTTTATCCTAAGAATAAAGGAGTTATTATATAATTTAAATCAAATTCAAAACAACATGCGTATAAAAAAATAAAATACTTATATGATGCATATGATGCAAGAATAACAATGTATAAATGAGCCAATTTTATTAATTTATAAAATTATAAAATATATTATAGTAAGTAATGGTGTCTAGGCCACACCAATAATAAACTTGAATTCTAATCCTATCATATACATGTAGAATAAAATACAACTTCTTATGGTCTGCTAGCTTTAAATCTTATATGAAATTCCAAAAAGGAATATTTTCTTGAAAGAGGACTTTACATTTTGAAGCCCACCTATGTATATATAAGTAGTTTCCTTTGACTCTTTTACAACTCAAGACTATGTACAACTCGATTTATATACAAAATTTTATGGAATTTAAATACACATTTTCTATTTTCATATACATCACTACCTAAGAATATTTTACTCTATAGAAATGTAAGAGGAAGAAATAAAATGCAAATGTGATAGTGCATTGTGAGCAGTTATATATAGGAAAGTAAATGAAAGTAAATTGCATGGTCTTGAATTCATTGACTCTGCTCTCTGGTGCACTTCCAGAAAAGTAAATATATATGACATGTATATTTTGCATGAAATAAGAAAATAAACATAAGTGTCTTCTAGGCAAGACACCTACAATCAAACCAAATCAATGTGCAGGCCTAACCAAGGCTAAAGTTGGGTATCATAGCAAACCATCTAAGTGTATGTAAAGAAGTTAACTGTTGCTAATGATGATGTTAACTTTTCCATGACCTATGCTGTGCTTCATGGCTTAAGTCTTTGTGCTAACCTTTTTCTTAGTAATATTGTGCTGGAAGTGGGTTCTTATTTTGACTACAATTCTCTCCTTGTGATAGATGATTGCATTTATTCCTCAGCTTTATTTTACATTTGGAGAGACATTAGAGACATTTTTTTCTCTATGAAATGCTCCTATTCTAGCATTTTGGATGAGGGGAATGCCTGTGCGAAGGCTATGGCCAATTTGGGTTGTGATTTTAAAGGGTTTGAATGAGCTTATTTTCTCTCAGCTGCCTATTCTTGTTAAATGCCTTCTTAGACTAGATAAAAATGTTGTATCTTATGTTAAGCTTTAGTTCTGGTGCCTCTATTCCCTTTTGGTGGCTGTGGGGTTCTGCTTTTTTGTTGTATGTTATTTGGTTTCCCAAGGGGGTTCTATTTTCCTCCCAGCTCAGGCTTGGTTTTTTCTACTACTTGAGTTTTTGGATGGTGGATTTTTTTTCTTCCTCTTTGATTGGTTGTTTTATGTTCCTTATGTTGTAATGCTATATTGAGTTCTCATTGGGTATTATCTAGTGGCCTTCTTCTGGTTTGGATACTCCCTATTGTCTGTTGGTTTACTAGGAGTTTACCTTGGTTGTGTTTAAGCTGTTACTGGGGTATTTTCGTTCCGTCTGTTTGCTTGGGTATGTGCTGGGGTACAGGTTGTGGTTGTGCAGTTCTGGGATCCTGATAGGCTCATTTTGGTTTCTTTTGTGCTTCCTGGATGTTCTCAACCTGACATGGGTTGATTTTATTTTAGTGTTTCTTCTAGCCTTGTATGGTCTTCATGATGGGAGCATTGGTGTTATTTTTTTGTTGTATTAATTTTTGGTTCAGATCAACTCTAGTAGTGAGTTTTTCCTGGACTTGGATTGTTTACCCTTGATCCGGCTGTATCCTTTCTTGGGCTATCCTCATATTTTGTTTAGGCCTTTTTACTGCTATATTCTACTTGCCTATCAGTCTTTTTTGCAGGTTTATTTTTGGTTGGATGATTTCAAGGTTGCCAAGGGGATTGGTTACAAGGAGCATTTTGATTACTTTTTGTTAGCTCCTTTTTGCGTGCTTTTTCTTAAGCACAGTAGCATGTACTTAGGCATTTATGTGCTTTTTTCTAGTGGGAAACTCGAGCTCCTTGGTTTTTCTTTTCTTGATTATTGTAGCTCTTCGAGCAATAGCGAGCTTGAGATCCCCTTAAGGACTGTGCATAATTTTACTTTAATTAATGCATAAGCCCATTTGTGGGTTACCCCTAAAAAAAAGCGTGTCTGTAAAGAGGATGTGAATCAAATCATCAAATTAATTTGCTCTAAATGAATTATAAATTTAATTCAAATTATTTTTATTTTTATTATCATATTAAAAAATTATAAATTAATTATTGAATTTTTAATTATTTTTAATGAATTATTAATGAATTGATGTTAAAGTTTACTAAAAAAAATTTATTTAAATTTGAATTATAAATATCTTATTTTTATTTAATTTAATTTAAATTTTTATGTATTTTTTTAAATTTATTTAAATAATTATAAATGAAATTAATTGATTAATTAATTAGAAATTAATATTTTTATCAAAAATTTATTTAAGTTGACGTTATAATTTTCTTTATTTTGATTTATTTTTATTTGAATTTATTTTATATTTTTGAATTTTATTTTAATTTTGATGAATTTATTTAATTAAGATTTAATTAAGGGTAATGAAGTGTTAATAAAAATCTAATGAGATTTACATTTGAATTTGAATTTTTAATGATTATATATTTGATTTAGATTTAATTAGAATTAATTTGATTTTTTTTTAAAGAATTTTATTTGAGTTATTATAATTTGTTCAAATTAAACCTTTAATAAAAAGTTAATTGAAATTAAATCATTGTTATATGGTCAATTAATGTCAAATCAAAGTGCTTTTGATCAAGCGATATATAACACTAAGTTTTCTAAGTTTATACTTCACCCAAATATGATATGTTTAATGAATCCTAAATTTGGCTAAATTAGCCAAGACCCAATCCTAATTATTATCCTTAATGTCACTAATGTTTGATAGGGACCTAGCATGCATTTATTAGAGTTGAGTTGAATTAGTTATAAATTTTCAAAAATCTAGATCATCTTTGACCTAAATTTCTATATATTCATAAACTAATGATAATTGCATCAGGAAGCTTTGGAAAAAAATCAAGGATATATAGAAATACATCCTAAAATATCACTATCAAATTTAAGACCCAAAGGATTTATATATAATTATTTTAAATTTAATTAAGTTTTTAATATTATTGAAATAACTACTAGAATATTAGCATAATAATTTTAATTTTATTTTATATTTAAAATAGATTAAATTATCTAGAGAATGAGTCCAAGAACTCAAAAAATAGTTGAGGCATGAATTTTTTACAAAATGTTGAAGTTTGTGACAATTTTATGAATTATTTTGAGAGTTTTAATGCACAGTTAGCTGGCGACATTGGCTATGTAGGTGCTTTCCACACATACGATTAGGGATTGGGCCTTATGGCAGTGCACTAAGTTGTCCGATCACTTACAAAAAAGAGATCGACAGGTAGGATTGTTCCTACAATTTTGATCAAACTACATGGACAATTGAGCCTCATATATGATGAAATCTTAACCATCCAAATCAAATGGATTAAAAGGACGGTCATGATTTCATCTTCCTCTCATAAACACTAAAAACCCTAGACTCGTTTTTGTTTTCATTCCCTTAACACAATGAATCAAATGACTCTAAAATTTGAACAGAGGTAGAACAGGGCTCTGTAAAGAATGGGGAGGTGTTTTCTTATTTTTTGATGTGATTATATCATTTAAAAACCTAAACAATTGCCTTGGGTTTAAGTTTTAGTTCAACATAGAAGATCTTAGAGGGTGTAAAAGGGCTTGTTTTCCTTATGGAAAGGTCCTCTATGACTTGTTAGAAGGATCTAAACTCTGGGGACAACTAAATGATGAGTTTGACTACTTAAGATGGATAATGGCTTAGTTCTCTATCAGTCTTATCGCCGATGAGCTCCAAACACTAGGAAATCTCTTGGGGAATGTGTGGAGATCTCTAGAAGTGAAAAACAAAATCTCAGAGTGATTGAAGAGTAAGTGTTTTTGAAATTTGGTTTACATGAATGAATCGAGTCCTTTACCCAAATCACCTGTTGGAGCTGAAGAAGATGGCTAGAATCATTAAGAAGTAATGCATGGATGCTAGCCATTTTTTCATAAACATTTTAGTTTAGGTCAAAATGACTTGGAGAAATTATCAAATGGGAGGGGACCACTATTCATTTGAGCTAAGCTGTGGTTCAAGCTCGGGTCAGGTGAAGTTTAGGAAGATTTTGGAACTCATTTGGATTACTGAATGGGCCTTGGTTTACCTAGGTAAGTCGGGCTGTATAGTTTGTCCATGAAAAGGAGTTTTAAGCTTTGCATTAACTCGTTTGACCAGTCAATGATTCCAAATTGATGAGGTGGAGTCCAAGGAGTCTATAGTTGCTGCTAAAGGTAATAATTAAGGGTTTGAGAGAATAGAGTTGATGTAATAAATGAATTCATGGGTAAGAGCATTTGACCACCCTTAGTGATTTGACTAAGTCATATTCACTCAAGTTTACCTCAAGGGAATATTGGAAATGTTTAGAACATGCAATAGAATGGTTGTGAGGAGTTTAAAGCAATGAGATTGTTGTTTACATATAGTGTTGACCATGGAAGACTTCTTTTAAACTTGAGTTGAATAATGTGACTAGTTAATTATGTTGCGATGATTAGGATTGACCCTAACAAGCATTTGACATGGAGTTGGAATGGATTTAAAGTTATAAGATTGAAACTGAAGTGAAAGATCAAAGATGTGTATGAATTTAATACTATACTAACTAGGTCAAGATGTTGAGTGAAGTTCAGTTCACTAGGAAAAGTGATCATAAGAGTTTGTTAAACATCGAAGATCATTTAGTGTTTGATTGAAGGTAGGTAATGTAAATGTTCAATTGAGTTAGCTTTAGTTAGCTTAATTGGACCAAATTGATCAATTAGTGATTGCAATTTTCAATGATGATTATGTATTGGATGTTTATAAAAGTGCATGATGATTGATTGATTGCTAATTACAAAGTCCAGACTGGATGCTTAAAGGCTAAAATTAAGGCTTTTAGAATTATTTGGTTGATTGGATAAGTTATCATGAGAAAGCAGACTGAAGGTTAACTAAAATTTTGATTGATTGAATGATTGCTTGATTGAATGCAGCTAGACATAGATCTGATTGATTGTGAGTTTGATTTATTGAATATATGCAGGTTGTTGATTGATAGCAAGCTAGATGATTGATATGTGGCTAACTATCAACCATTATATGTATAATCAGGAGTGTGGATAGGTCCTGATGAACTCATATAAAGTGAGGTAACCAATTTAGAAATCAAAGCCATACCTAAAAATATAATAATACATGACTTTATTTCTTTTTGGAGGCAAATTGACCAACTCCTTAGAAAATACATTTTGAAAATCTTGTACTACTAGGACATCAAAAAGAGAACCAAAATATATACACCAATCATAGACTGATACCATAAATACCATACAATCATTCTTCCATAATCTATATGATATCACAACAAAAATTAGACAAGACAAAATACCTCTAACTCCTTAAAATGCATAACTCTCACTATCTAAAAATAATGTAACTCGCTTCTTCAAGCAATTAATTTGAGCTTTATACCGACTCAACCTATCCATATATAAAATAATATCAATTGAAAAAATGGGTAATAAATTAACTAAACTTCCACTTCCTATCAAAAATAAAAATGTCATAGGAATACTCTACTAGCTATCATATCTTATCCAATTGATAAAGTAACATACATAAAAAATAGTCAATAAAATTGAAGAAAAGTGCAGCAAATTAAAAAAAAAAGTATTTGGAAATAAATAAATGAATAGCTCCAAAATCAAATTCAATAGGACATGAGTCCTCAAAAATAAAAATCATACTTGTAACCATATTCACAACATCTCAAAGCTCTTGCCGAGTCAAATTATTCACATTTACTTAAACAGAGCTAGAGAAATAGAACTATTAGGCTCTCTATAACCACTGCCAGTCAACCTTTCTTGGAATCTCCAATTATATACCTATTCTTCTTCCTAGAAATCCACTACTAGAAGTCTTTCCACGAAATCTCTTCCTATTAGCAGTACACCACAACTAAGTAGTTATCACATTGTTCTCTATCAAATGAGCTCTCTAAAATTATCTCTAGGTCCTCTAAAACATTTGTAACACTTATCTATGGGAATGGTAATCAGTTGGGGGCATATCTAGCCAAAGCAATAAACTCTACCTCATATTTTATAAAAAAATTTCTTCCTTGAACTAGTCTTAAAAAGGTCCCTTCTATCTATTGACATGTAGTAGGTGGTATTAACCAAGCTTGAATACATCAGAGAGCTCATACCAACTAAACAAAAAGTTCAACCTCCCTAGAAACTTCTCCTCTTGTTGGCCCGTACACCAATGCTATATCTCACCATCTAATAGAAAGACTACTAATGATACTTCCTTCTCAGGAGGACATTGCATATGTTAAATGTCTTCTCTAGTCTTCTCAACCAGTCCACTGCTGCCCTGAGATCAACAGTGCCCTTAAACCTTAAAGACATCAATTTCAAAAACATATGTAGATGTTGATCTACCTCATTAGATCCAACTTCAATTTCAAAACCAGTCCTCTCCTTGGCTATGTGCCTCACTCTTCATCTAGGCTATCAAACTAGCAAATTATGAAACTATATTAGAATCCACTATCAAAGCCATACTATATATATAAGAGTAGCTTAACTGGCACTTCCCATCTAGCATATTTGGGTCTGGTCTAGTAAAACCATAATCACAAAAAATATGTAATTAAATATACATACACATAAAAGAAATAATAATAAGCACCTTGATAGATCAAAACTGCCCCACTTTACTTATAAATTTATTGTTATAGCTCTATTTATGATCTATTCCAAAACTATTACTTTAATACCACAAAAGTTTATCATAATCCAACTCAACAAGACAAAATAGGGGAATAAATCTTATCATGTTGAGTTGTGATAAGAAAATCTCAATATCTAGTTTTGAAAACACTTTAAAATTTTTCTTATAATTTAAACTTTAAAAAAAGCTATATATTACAAAGCTGTTATAAATATCTAGAGTACTATAAATAAACTTATCCATAAGAATTCTTTTATTTCATCAAAAAGTATCTACTATATAATACATGGCTACAAATAGAAGCTACAAAGAATTTAACCATGATTGTATAAAAATTAATAAAAGAAATACCTATTAACTCTGATCAGATACTGAATTGCTAATCAACAAGCTTCTTTCCTTACTGAGATCCTGAAAACTAGAAGCAAAATAATAGTGAGCTATAATAGCTCAATAAGCCATATACAGTGATATACAATTCTAATTTTTTTTATTAAACATGTTTACCTTATTTAAAAAGCAATTAGATGGGGTATAGTAAATCATTGAGCTGTGCAAAGTATAAAGAGCATAACTATCATAAAAATTTTAAGCAATAAATTGAACAAACAATTAAACTAAAATTCTTATCACAAAATAACACAACAATTTTCTTTTCCATTATAGATAGAATATCAAAGGATTCTAGCCTCATATGACTCTCTTTATGCTAATAACACTAGAACATGCCCATAGGCACCAGAACATGGCATTTAGCTACTAAAACATGCCCATAGACATGAGATTCTCGGTCACATATAGATTCCCAAAGAACTCTCACCCATCATATCTCCCAATAAATATTTTTCATATCAAAATGTTTCAATATCACCTGATTCAAACATATAAACACATATTTCATCATATTGCAACAATTAAAATATAATTGATCACATTTCACAATTATATATTTCCCATAATTATAGGTAACAAAAAATCTTATTAAGAAAAAATTCTCATTTCTAATAAATACAAAAATTACTTGATATTATGCAGAACACTATTTTAAGGCTTTAATTGTAATACAACATTATTTTTCAAAGTTTGAATTATTTTTTATTCAATAAAAGCTATTTAAATTCATAAATCTTTTGGTATAAATTTCTAAAAATATTCAAAGTATTCAAAATTTCAATCTCTAAACCATATAAAAAGTTACTTAGAGAAAGTTTTACCAATGCAAAGTAATTCCTATTTTTTTGGTAACAAAAATAAAAATTTACTAAAAAAACAATAAAATATTAATAGTTTTGAAAATTGGGATAGACATAGTGTGACCTATCTCAGGACGAACAAATTTCTCAATTGGGCCGATGGTCAAAAATGGCTCTACGACCTCCAAAACCTAGTTTTTATTTTCTTTCTCCATTCTTTTCGCTCATTTTCCCTTTTTCCAAATATTTTCTATTAATATAAATGATTAACATAAAATGGGAAAGGCATTTAAGTGCTTAAAGATTTTTTCAAAGGAAAAATAGATAATTAGGATAATTGTTTAATTTTCAACCTAAAATTATTTTATATCTTCAAATTTAGGGATAAATAATTATAAAAAATATTCTTAAATAAACTAAGTTTGTCTAAAACACTTTGATAGAAATGGTTTGTAAAATAGGCATCTAAAAGTGCATAAATCCTAATTATACTAACAAGACCAATTTCTTAAGGAATTGCACCAAAGACAAAAAATTAGGAAAAAAATAAAGAAATAAAAGCACAATAACATCTATGTTATGGTGAATAAAGTTTATGATTTGGACATATAATGAGTCTTGAAATAAATTTTTACTATTATATGAAAAAATAGTTATTTTAAATACAAGGGTTACCATAATAAAAAAAATAACATAAGGGTACATAAAAAAATCTTAAGAGCTTAAAAGTTTTAGAAGGTACAAATTTATCCACTTCATTTAATATCTCGGAAGATTAAAATTATGAGAAGATTTGGATTTCTTCAATTTTTCAAAACCTTATAAGGATATAAGTCTTAAAAGGTGTAGGTTTCTCTAGTTCTTCAAAAACCTTCATAGGCTAAAAGCCTTAGAAGGCAATGGTTTAAAAAAATAAATAAATAAAAACTCAGTGTGTTAAAAGCCTTCAAAAGTGGATGTTTCTTCATATCTAAAAAAATCTCAAAATGTAAAAGTTCTTAGAAGGCTTAAGAGGTTATTTAGTTAGCTGAAAAAATAATGCAATGTAAAAGGAATGCATTATAAAAGAAATGTAGTGTATTTGAAATGCTTTGGAGTTATTTGGACTAGTTTAAAATAAATGCATTATGAGTGTAAAATAAATGCAATATAAAATCTAAAGATTGTGGTGCTTAGTGGTTGTTAGCGATGTGGTGGTGGCTGAAGGTGATGGAAAGTAGTTAGTTGGTAGTTATTAGCGACAGCAGTCAGTGGTGGTTGGGAATGACCAGTGGTAGGGCATTAGCTAGTGGTGGTGGGCGACTGTTAACCTCATATTTATTGAGGTTGGGTACATCACCTAAAAAAATGATGATTCAAAGTCAAAACACTTGTTTGTAATTAAACTAAAAAAACACTCAAGTGCACTCCACTACATGCCTTGTTTGAACTCAAGTTCAATGTGAGTCAATTCATGGTGAGTTCACTTGATCAACTCACCTAAATTATTCAAAAATCTCACATACATTGTACCAAAATTTAAACTTCACACCTATGAAATCAAGTCTGCTAAGACTCGTACAAATAGTCTCTAGGAATTCCCAAAATTCCATCCAAGGTGACTTGATTATATTGACTAGTTAATATGACCAAAATTACCAAAATACCCTTCAATTATTAAATTTGGTCTAGTTTATGCAAAGTTATCCAACTAGTCTCCTGCCCAAAAGGTTAGTTCTTTTCCACTTGGTAGCCATCTAAGAAGAAATAAAACTAGTCCTAGCCATTTCTTGGTGAATGGGAGCCTGAAGTTGGGCAAAAGAGGGCAAAAACTACCATTCCTCCTCTTTTTAAATCAAGTGGACCTCCACTACCGTACCAGAAGAGAAGTTGTTCTTGGAGCTCTAAGGAGAAGAACAAGCCATTATACATCATGTATGATTGATTTTATTGAAGTAAAATACAAACCCTAGCTTCTAGATCTAGGTTTTAGTTAGCCCTTGGTGTGATGTATTTTGAAACCCAAACTAAATGTCATCTTCTTTAATGATGTTTTAAGTATTTATAAAGTTTTATTCCATCTTATTTATTCTATTTTGAGTTTGAAGCCACTTTAAGTTTAGGATATTGAGCTATTTCTATGAAGATGAAAATATATCCATCCATTTCTTTTATTTTAGCTTAAATAACTATGATTTTGTTGCAGATCATGTGAAATTGTACTATAAGATTGAAATTATGGATCCTGCCTAATCCGTGCATGGCCAGCCATAGACCAATAGGTTATGAAAAAACATATTGTACCATCAAAATTATACATTATCATCTTGCGATCGTACAATATGATCTTGAGGTAAAAAAAGGCTGAAACTTAAATTATAAAAAATTCATTTCTCACCACAATTTTGATTTCTTAGGCTCATTAGAAAAGTCTTGATGAGCCCTGTATAAGCCATAAGGTTTCAAATTAAGATGCCTAATAAAATTAAAATTAATTTTAATATTACTCTTTGGGATAATTTTGAGATTATAAGCCATAAGGTATTGATGAGTCCTAAATTATTCACCTACGTTTGAAGTGTTTAAGGCTTCATTTAGCCAATTTAAACCCATAGGTCAAAAATTGACTCAATGATTCAATTCTCATTCCAATGAGTATTAGGTTCTTATGTTTTGTGGATTTATTATACATGTTATAAGGGTTAGAATGCCCTTGATATCATCCCAATTATGGGACTAGTTAGCCTAAATTAAATCCCTAAGTACATATATGTATTTGCCTTAGGTGATTAAATTAACAACCTTAAGAGGTCCAGCATAAAGCCAATGTTAGTGGGCTTGAAGCAAATTGTATAGTGAACCTATGTTTCAAGATTTATTACAATTGGATATCATTTGGTCCATCAATTTTGAAAATTTGCTTCCATAACTAACATGGGATCTTAATTAGTTCATAAATAATTCAAATTAAATCAAAAAATTAAATTTTAAGGCTAAAACTTCTTAGAATAATACACCAAACACAAGAAAAATAAAGTCCATCATAAACCCTCAAAACTAAAAGTTAGGAATTAAGAAAAAATTAATAATTAATTAATTAGAATAGTTAAAAATACCAAAATTGTTCTAAACACTTAAAATTATCCTTGAGAGTCATTATTGATATTTAGAAAAGATTTGAAGAAGTTTGTAGTTGATTTGGAGCTTAAACCAAAATTGCCCTAATTACTTGAATTAATAATCCATTTAAATAGATTGATTTTGTAAACTTCATAACTAATTTTAGAAAATTTCAATTGTCATAAACTTAAAGGTATTTGACTCATAATTGGGTCATATTTATTAAAAGTATATAAATTTTAGATTCTAAAATAAATAAAAAAATCAAATTCTAAGTCAAACCTACTTAAGAATATTAATTTAAAATTTAACAAGCTTAATTAAACTTAAAAAATTTAGAAATAAATCAACTTAGAGAAGTTAAAATTATTAATGAATTGATTTTAAAATAATATCCATAATTAAATAATAATAAGATTAATTAAATAGTAAGATAAGTGTTCGATAACCCAAGCCTACGAGACTATTAAGGCTTCATTAGGGATGGATTTTTTAGTGCTTATTAAAGCATCTTTCTAGTATAAAAATTAAAAATTTTGTACTAAAAAATAGCTTCAAGAAGCAGTAAGAAAATCGTCCCAAATGAAGCCTAAATTAGACCCAAGTAGTGTAAAATAAATCTAATAACCCTAGTGTAAATAAAGGTAATTTCCACATTATTATCATGGAGCCTGGCCACCTTTACATAATGCATACCTTGATTTATAATTAAGTGGCATTTGACACATGACATCAAATTCTTATTATTTGGTTTAATTTTAGATTTATAAGTTTTTTTAATATTACTTATGCATTAGAAATTGTATGTTTTTATAGCTTTATTTCTTGCATAATCTATCTTAGCCTAGATTTTTCAAGGCTCTTAAGGACAAAAAAAATCTTTTGCTTATAATTAAAAAACATTAGGCTCAAATAGAAAGATAAATAAGCCATAGAACACTTGGAGTTCTCATGCATTCATACCTTTATAATCTCTTTGATAGGAACCTCCCCATCTGTGAGTCATGATAGACCACCTGACCTATTAGGGTGCAGTTTTGTCTAGGGGATATTATACTCTTTAAGAAAAAATATAATTTACATGACTAATTTTAAAAGTTTAAACATATTATTTTTGCATAAAGAGTTAATTTTTATGCATTTCATTACAAATAAATGCAAGTAAATTTAATTTAATTGCATCAAGCATGATTTTATCACTCATAAGTAAAGGGGTCATTTAGAAAATTCTCTAAATATTGGCCCCAAATTCTCAAAGACTTAAATAACAGCCTATCCATCGTTCATGAGACTGGAATCATGGTTTTAAAGCACTTAAGTTATTTAGTTGGGTTTCCAATCCATGTCGATATAAGTCCAAAGTGAATTAAAATAGGTTCGGGTTGCTACTATATAGTAATCCAATTTAGATTTAAGATCTGAGGTGGACCTCTAATCTTTAGTCCTCACTATTAGGAATATAATCCCAATTCTTTAATAAAATATCTACTAAACATAAAGTTTCCTCCTCAAAAACTTTAAAGCCCAACATAAGATAGACTAGGGTACTTCTAAATTATTTCATAACATTAAAGTGCTCCCTTGAGGGTTGTATGTAGTTCTCCCTTAAAATTAACTATGATATTTAAGATATAAGCTACATTTCTACAATCTAAATCTATTAAAGAATAATATATTTGCCTCCTAAGGAAACATATTATTCATAAATTTGCATTGGATTATAAAAATACAAACACTAAGGTCTACATTGAATTTCTCCCAAAAATATATCTACATAGATTACATCCCACTTCAAATAGTAACGATAGTGACTAGAGGTGGTCGTTGGATAGTGGTAACAATGAAGATAGATTTATGGTATATTTGAAATGCCGATAATTGTATCACAAATATTAACACTAAACATCAATATCAAGTTAAAATTTATATTATAAAATGAATCATAATACTTTATTCAAAAAGTTTAGGGAGGCTGTTAGACCTCAATGAACTATCCCGAGGTGCACCAAGTGGAGGGGTGAATTGGTACTTTAAAAAATTTCCACTACAAAAAGAATATTGATAGATTTTTTTTTTGAAAATAATTCTGAATAAGTAATTAATCTAACACATAAAGAAGCAAATCAATATTTAAAATATTTTTTTTCATTTTAAAGGCACACATATATTAATAAAGGTATTAAAATTTTCCTTTTAGAAAACCACAAATTAACCTAATTGCAGTTGATACTAAATGATGAGATTCTTATAGTAAATTCAAATTACAAAAATAAAAATGCAAAAAAGTAAAAATCAAATAAGAAAGAGCATACTAGAGATTTTATTATGGTTTAGTTAACCTTGACCTATGTGCACTCCCTAGAGTCCTCTACTCTGGGTATAACACTAGCACTATAATGTCTCTCCTTTTGTCCCCACATTAATGTGAAGAAACCCTTACAATAATCACTTTCACCAAACTTGTTGCATTAGAGAACTGAAAGCTATGTCATCATCATAGTGACGTCAACGGACCTTCAATCCTTTTTTCCCCTCTTGGTGAAGGCAAAGAACCTGGGATCCTTCTTCACTTTCTTGGTAATGGAAAAGAACCACAATCCTTTTTCTCCTTCTTAAAGAAGGTATAGAACCACAATCCTTTTCCTTTTAGAGAAGGTAGAGAACCCTAGACTCTTGACATTCAAGCTTCTCTCCCAAGAAAATCTTTAAGAACTCACCAAGGCTTAGGAGGAAGCTAGATGTATGCTTGCCTGGATCAACCATATGAAATCCCTCACACTCCTTCTCCCTCACACATAACCTCTCCTTCTTCTTCCTCTCAAATCCCAATGCACTCAAAAAACGACCTCCCTAAGAGTTTCTTCAATAGCTAAAGTCTCTTTTAAAAAGTCTTCAAAAGGTTAATTAAGCAGTAGGCTTTAAAAATCTTAAAGTTTTAATTTCTCCATCTCTATTCATATAGTATGATCCGGAGGTCATATAGTACGATTAGTTTAAAAATACAATATGTCTAGTATAATGATACTAGTCATTCAGACGAACTGGTCATATTTAACAAACATATCATACAATATGAATGTAACTTCGTACATTACGACTAGTTTAGATTTTCTCTATTTGTACAGGATGATAATAAGGATATTTAAAAATCATCTATGTCGATCATTCATTATGATTCACATTGTACAATATTGTTGGGTAATATCAATAGTTTGCATAGTATGATATAGATATCATATTATACGATTAGTTCAAAAATTAATGTTTTATCTGGTAAAATCTCTTGGAAGATCATATTTCATCTCTATCAATCATATGGTATGATCAAGATTGTACATTATGATTAGCAACATTTAAATAACCATGATTTAATTAACCAATTATGGGGGATAATTTAAGTAAGATTTTAAATATCATATAATATGGTTAATATCATACCATATGATTAGTTCAAAATTTATTTTTCAAAATTCTTAATTTATATAGTGGATAAGGTTCTCATATCAAGACAAATCATACAATACAATCTATATCGTATTGTATGATTAGTTGATTAACATTAATGATTCAATTAGCTATTAGCCTTCTTCTTTGTATAACTGATCGTACAATATAATTATAGTCATATGATATGGCTAGCTCAAAAAAATTACTTCTCAAATTTTCCTCACATCCCCTGTGTGTTTGCACGGTCATCAATTTTTTCATACACCCTTACACAGCCAGACTAAAAAAATATAAAAGTAAGAAATTTAAAGTTATAGATAGTGGTGATTGACATCCTATTTTACCCAAACTTTAGTCTTCAGTGATCTTGAGCTGTGTATATTGCACCTAAAATATTAATATGCATATATAAAAAATAATATCCAATATTTATTTTAGGATAATTAAAATCTCAATCAATAATGTTTGTTATAATCAAAATCACAAGCTAGGGATCCTAGATTACAACAATCTACCCCTTTTTTATGATGACAAATATTTTTTTGTTGAAGGGCAATTTAATGTTCTTTTCTTCTAATCTCCCCCTCACTAGGTCAAAGATTCAAAAAACATGGGTAAGAAAAAAATTTTGATTGATTTTTTTAATAATAAGATAAAATAAAAGAAATCAAAAGATCAAATAAAATTGCAAGAAAAAAAACTACTCGTAGGGGAAAATAAAATTGCAATACAAATTTTGATTGATTTTTTTTTTACGGCATACATACGATGATGACATCGTATGGTACAATCAATTCAGAAAAAAAAACTTTAAATTCATTGAGATGAAAAGGGACCCGTTCAACTCGCACTCTAGATAGCGTACATATGATGATGACATCATACAGTACGATCCATACTTATAAACATTTTATATCTTTCTGTTCGTTTGACTACTCATAGGGGAAAATAACAAATCAAATCGTCTTGTACGAAATAACTTCGTACTGTACGATCAGTTCAAAAACTTTATAACTTTTAAACATTCCCCTGGTGTGTGTGCACAGTTACTAAATTATAATCACACTCTCTTAGACTCAATAAAATGAAAAATATAGACTTCATTTATAATAAATCCTAAACTGATCTGATTTGAAGTCTTCAACAAATTAGATTATGATTTCTCTGAAATGTTAGTACACACAAATAAAAAAACAATACATCCAAGAGATGTTAAGAGAAATTATAATTAATTAAAAATAATAATATTTTGAATCATAAAAAACATACATGTTGCAAGAATATCAACAATTAAAAATCTAAGTTGCAACTATCTCAATAGGGTAGTCTATTCAGAGATGTCCTATTTTCTTGCATTCAAATCATATTGTGTTAGATTAGCTTTAAAATTTTTATTACTTTTACCTTTGTTCCATTTTTTTTATGGCATTTTTACTTCCTCTTTTGGAAACTTTGAACTAATGGGTCATCAATGCAATATCATCATCCTCCTCCGCTATAGAATTGTCACTATCCGAGTCATTTTCCTTTAGAGCCATAGTTTTCTTTGTCTTCTTGTCACCTACATCAAGTATCTTTTGACTCACTCCTTGCTTGTAGGCAATGAGTGACCCAAGCAAGTTGTCAATTGAGTATACATTTAAATCTTTTGATTTTGAGATAGCAAAAATTAACTTTTTTAGAATTAGAAAATTCTCTACATAGTGCATGCAAGGATGTCACTATCTAGGTGAACCTAGTATACATTTTAGATATAGTTTTGATAGGTTTTATACAAAATAGTTCATAGTCATACAATAAAATATTTAATCTAGACTATTTAACTTCACTAGTTTCCACATATGCAATGCACAGTCTATCCCATATTTCCTTCCCCATAGTATAGGTAGATACTCACATATAGTCCTCAGATTTCAACGCACATAAAAAATAATTCAAACATTTAGCATTTAATTATGAAATTTCTCTATCCGCATGACTTCATTCAATAAAGGGAATATTAATTTTGACACCATTAACTACTCGATATAGAAGTGAATAACCAGTTTGAATATCATACTGCATGATTAGTATCATACAATATGATTTATTTTTCAAAATTCTTACTTGATTTATCTTGAGGCTAGGGTTTCACAAATCAAGACAAATTGCACAGTACGTTCTGCATCGTATAATATGATTAATTCATTAATATTAATGATTCAATTAGCTATTAGCCTTCTTCTTCGTATAACTGATGGTACAATATGATTGTAATCGTACGATATGTAGTTCAAAAAATTTACATCTCAAATTTTTCTCACTCCCCCTGTGTGTGTGTACACGGTCACCAATGTTTGCATATACCCTTACAAGGCCAGACTAAAGAAATAGAAAATATAAAAAAGTTAAAATTACAGACTATTGATTGACATCCTATTATACCCAAAATTGAGTCTTCATTAATCTTGAGTGGTGTATATTGTACCTGAAATGTTAGTGTGCATAGAAAAAAAAAATCCAATATATGTTCTAGGAGAATTAAAATTCCAATCAATAATGTTTGTTAACATTAAAAACACAAACTAGGGATCCTAGATTGCAACATATTCAACATGATCTCTTACATGAGTTACAACAAAATTTGACAAAAGTTATCTCCCCTTTTGTGAGAAAATTGAAGCTTTGAAACAAGGTGAAGAACTCTTTTTGAATCCAAAATCTTCCAAATGGATACAACCAAAACCTTTTCAAGTGGAAGATTGAACTTTCATTGTAGGGATTAAACATATTGTGCGTCACTTACGACTCTACCTATAAAGTAGTTCGATATTTTTTATAGCTAAATGCTAAAGCTTGTAGATGGAGAATACTTAACCTATATAAGATAGCATTGGGCATCTTTTAGGAGATAGAATCAAAACCTATAAAGAGGGAAATAAGTTATTTGAACTTTCTCATAACTTTGAAGGATAATTCATTACTTTTGATAGAGGAGCACTAAACGATATAAAAATAGACATGCACTATCTATTTAGGAAGATTTTATACTAGAGTTTACAAAGTAAAAATTGTGCGACATCTATACATGACGTCAGAAAAATTCTTTTTGTATATAAAAATAGATCTTATATGGAGAGAAAAAGTTATTTCACCCCACTATAAGAGGGTATTTATATTTAAAAGAGGGCAGTGAAAATTACAAAAATTATAATTCATAAAAGAGAATATATATATATATATATATATATATATATATATATATATATATATATATATATATATATATATATATATATATATATATATAAGATCATTGTCCCTTAATAGAGACATCCCATGCCAAACCTAGTGTTAGGGAACACTTGTAGTTGCTGACCTAGCTTGCATGGCCTAGTTCAAGCCATATTATGGGCTTGTATATGTCTCTTTTGCATGTTTTGACACCTTAGAACCATTTTTCGAAATTATATACTTAATTTTAACATGATAAGAGTCCAAATGAGTATCTATGATTAAATTTGAGCATATTTGAAGAGTTCGGTGTAAAATCTTTTCAATAATTTGCACTCCAATATATTAATTGACTAAAAAAATTTAAAATATAATTTTTGTAGGTTTTACTTGCTCACAATCATGAGGAAAGGTGCATATAGACATCCATGGAGTGGTTGCGCTTTGTAATTTTTTACGTATTATAATTTTGAGACACAAATTTTATGGAAGTCTTATTATGTATTTTCGAATGGCACAAGCCTTATTGCCAAAAATAGATGGACAAAAGATATTTCCAAAAAATTTCACTTGATCTTGATGTATTATTTCATATGGGAAACTTTCATAATCAAAATTTCGGCCATATGAACTCCAATTTATGCTAACTTACATTTGAATCAAACATCTCGATAATTTGAATCCTTCGACACTGGAAACTATCTAATTAAATGTCAATTGATCTCAAATCAAACGTTTGAAATATGGTTGAAAACTTCATGATATTAATTGGAGGACCAAATGATTAGTAAATTGTGTGTGCTTATAGTAATATCAATTGATCAATGAAAATAATACAACGAGTTCAAGATCATTTTTTTGCGGTCATGAAGATACTTAAATTTTGAATAAAAAATTTCTTATTAAAAAGATCAATATAAGTCATTCAATAGAGTATTTTGGATTCTTACTAAATTTATCAAAATACACCCCTCAAAAAGCTATAAGTACAATTTTAGATTCTACACAAGAGAAAAAAAAATCTTTAAAACTCTACAGTATTGATCGATGATCATCGTTGATGATGACCTCTAGCAACCTTAACCACTGTTACCTGATTACTAGTATCCAACCCCATTATTGATTTCTATTGTTTGATTATGAAAACCTAGCCTCTATTATATTATTCTTAATTAATTAATATTATAATCTCCTCCCAAGCTTTAAAAATCGGAACGGACCGGCCAGTCTAATCAGTTCAACCTAAAAACCGGCATTACTTCAAATCGGCCGATTCAACCAATCTCGATTTTAAAGCGGACTGTTCAAGTATTTTTAATATAAATAATTAAAAAAATGATTTAATATTAAATAAATATTAAACTTAATCAATTAATAAAATATTAATATAAAACTCTTAAATTTATATTAAACACATGATTAAATATTAATTTTTACAATCTCATATATCTTTATGACTATATATGAACTCTTGTCATGAGTGATAGCAAAAAGCTATATAAATCATACAAAGCAAAACTTCTGAAGTGATGTAGAGCTAAACCATACAAAGAAAAAAGTTACATTAAATTTCATTTATACAATATACAACATATTTTTTTAGCGATTTTTTAATTAATTTTTATTATATGGATAATAATTATATTTTTAGTTGATACCATTTAATTTTATCTGTTTATTTTATTTAATATTTTTTATTATACATATTGTAAAGTTTATGTGGATTCATTTTTGTTAGTCAAGCCACTCAAGTAAAAATTATATGATATCAATTATAGTATAAATAATTAATTTTTATAATTTAAATAATATTTCTTTTTTTAGAAAATTTTTTATTTTATTTTTTTAGTTAATATTATTTGATTTTTATCAAATGAAATACTTTTATTTTAAAAAATTTACAAAGTTTAAATTTTTCATCTCTAAAAAATTTTTATGTTACCAAATAAAATACTTTTATATTAAAATATTTAATTATGTTTATAATTTTATATTGTGAGTTTTTAAATAATTTATATTTTTAAATTAAATCTAAATATGTAATATATTACAATAATTTATATCAAATTATATGATTATTATGTTTGATTGTTTTTTTAATTTTATTATTTTTTATAATAATATTATTATTTATTACGTCAATTATTCTCAATCGTATAATCTTATCTATTGTAGAGAACATATTATTGTATCTTTTTAAAAAATATCTTATAATTTGTATATGTACATGCTAAATTCTTATACAAAACAAACATTAAATACTTCATCATTATTGCTATAAAATTTTCAAGAATGTACCAACGATATTCAACTAATATTCACAATTCAATTGGTTCGATAGGACCTATGAATTAGTTCAATCACCTACCATGTATAATTGATTTAAACTTTCTTTAGGTCAATTTTTCATTGCTTTCAAAAAATATTGTAGAAAAATTAAATTTTTAAAACTGTGTAAAAAATAATTTTTTAATACAAATTGTTTTTTAAACGCAGTTAAAAAATAATAATCAAACACCACAAACAAAGCCTCAGTTCTTTTCAAGTATATATATATATATATATATATATATATATATATATATATATATATATATATATATATATATATATATATATATATATATATATATATATATATGAGATCAATGAATAAAATAAACTGTAAGATTTCCATAGACTTCTCAGTAGCATCTAAAATATGAGGTTTAATTAATCAAGTCTTAGGCTTCGTTTGGGACGGCTTTTTTATTGCTTTATAAAACAGAGTTTTAGTACAAATTTTTTTATTTTTTAATTAAAACTCCGTTTTAGAAAGCAGTAAAAAAGCCGTCCCAAACGAAGCCTTAGATTAGTATCCCATACTGCTTCAGCTAAAATCAAATATTTTATAGCATGACTGATGGAAAATTTGCTTCCTCGAGAAAATTAGTTAACAGCGATATGGGAAAAATAGTATTTCAGGCAGAAGAAGCAGAAGTAGAAGCACCGCCGGTGTTCTCTCGTGGGGGCACTCCTAGAATTGACTTCATCATGTCGTATGCAGTAAAACCAATGGCCACTGAAGGAATCACCTGCAACATTTTAAAATACATCTTGAGACTGTTATTTCACACTTTCTTTCTTAGATTGTCATTATATTTTATTTGATTACAATTTTCTTACTGCCTTCTAAAATATTATACAGCGATAAGGAGCAATTTACAATCAGACTAATTAGACGTGGTGGTTGTGAGAAATTTTTTTTTTTAATTTCTGAAAAGATAAAAAGGTTCATAATAATCACAATAATTTTAAGATTAATACTAATCTTAAAACAAATTCAAACAATAATTTGAAGTGCATCCTAAATAAATTTGTATAAGGTACCCTGAAACAAATTTTATTCTTTTCAAAAAATTTGTTTTTTTTAAGGTTTTTCTTCTTTAAATTGATGAGAAAATTTTCACAACTAAATATATTAGAATATGATAGATGCAAGTAAATTAATTTCTGACGTTTAGGGAATGGAACAGCAAGCCCGTAATGTTAACATTATCTTTTAAAAATTAGTATTTTTCTAGCATTTTACTGAATACTTAAGGGCTTTAGTGAAGTTTTGATAAAAGTATATGATTGTTGGGCAAAAATGTTAAGTTGTACCTGAAACTTAATCCAAACTCAATTAAAACCGATATGAAACCACCGAAACTTAAAACGATGAAGAGCTTATGGGATTAGAGAAGATCATAAAGATTTGAAGATAAGATTTTGTAGAACCTCATCAAAATTTAGATGCTATAAAGATTTGAGAATTGAACAATAAAGATGTCACAAAGATACTTAATTAAAATGTTTTGATGGATGCATGTCTAAACTAAGATAAACTTAGAAATGATGATATCTAGGCATGGCGAGAATATCACGGCATTAGAGATAAAACTTGGTTATTAGGGCATATATAATGGAATACAAAAGAAACAAAAATAAGGTGAATAAACTGAATTAAGGTAAAAAAGAAAAAATATGCAGATAAATGTGCAAGGATAAACCTTTGATCAAATGGTTAGAAATCATGCACGAAGCAGTTGCAAAAAAAAATAAAATTAAAATCTTAAGTAATTCAACATGAATAAAAGGAGAAAGGAAGATTCATGACATTCCCAAATAGTTGGGATAAGTCTAATTGTGATGATGATGATGTAATCAGGAAGGTTTGATGGCAAGAATATGTGAACGATGCCAGGTTAAGAATCAAGGAGGGAGAAGAAAAATAAGGAAAGAAACAATGCAAACAACAACTACGTGGTAGAAATTTCCTTCATATAATACAGCAAGTTACTGTTAAGTTGACATTCTTGTGGGCTCCAAAAATTCGGCCCCGGCCTCCCCGCCGCTTTTTCTTTTTATTCGGCGAGGAAGTTTTAATTGATAAGTTCCTAGGTAAATTTTGGAAGGCAGATGTGTTTGTAGATAAGACACTACCCAGAGATTTCGCCCTCATTTTGTGAGGACATTATGATTTGAGTTCTGGTTTCCTATAGGTGCAACCCCCTATAGTTAATTACCCCTCCCGGTCACGAGAGAGAACTTTCGATTAAGACTAGTCGTCAATCAGATATGTATAAAATACGTGTTATCTGGCATATAGTAGCAGCATCAGTAAGGATTTAGGACTTTGCAATATTTGATATTTAAAATAGAAATTTCATTATCTTTCACTTAAAGCGGATGGTGGGGGAATGGATGATAGACCCGATCAAGATCCTATGGTTCCGTCGTCCCAGGCCATCGTGGTCCCTGGTCTACTTAGTCAGAGGAGGTAGTCGACCCAACCTGACAGAAGGATCCTTGTCGGCAGCTATGATTTGCTTCGTCCAATGGGACCTTATAGACCTGGGTTGAATGTTTGTCAAAGGGGACAAATTTGAATCCACCTTAGCTAACAGAGGGCATTGTGCCCTATCAATCATATCCTATTGATACATATCTCAAGGATTTGATGCTTTTAAGGATCGTATTGGCGCTGTCCATAACCAGTATTTCGTTGTGCCATTTGATGGCAAAACCACTCGGTTCAGAAGGCCCCGGGTCATAACCGTTTATCCTGCAGTGCCATTTGGCAGTAAAACCGTCGGTTAGAGAACACGCACCACGTCCTTATTGACAGGAGATTGTTTGAGAATGGATCCTAATAATATTTTTGACTGGGCATTTGGCTCTTTGTGAGCTGAAGTAAATTTGAATTTGTCCACCCCGGTAGACTATTGCGGAGGTTGGATGGGCTTTGCTTTAAGTGTTTTGATGGATTTATTTCAATTTTAATTTTTTTTTTGGATTTTTGGGATGGAATTTGGAAATTATGAATTTTCGGGTGGACTTTTGGGAGGCATTTGGAAATGCCTAAAATTAACCCCTCCGATTGAGATATACATTCAACACGACCATCATCGGAGTGTTCGGGGTCATTTTCCTTTGTTGATTGAACCCTGTCAACCCTGATCAGGTTTCGTAGGCTTTGGACCTTCATTAGTGAATTCTCATTGTTATAGGCCTTGAAGGCCTAATATGAATGTATTAAACCAAATACACTCGTCTCCATGACCGTGTATCTATTTGAAGGTTCGAACCCTGTCGACTCCTATTGATCCGTATAGAAGGATCAGGTTCGAACTAGAATTCACTTATCAACCCGCGTAGCATCCTTAGACGTCACATGTGTACCAATAACATGTTCGCCAGGGCCCATGTTAGTGTTTGGGGGTATTTTGTAATTGAACCCTATCAACTCCCTTTATCTACTTAGAAGGATCGGGTTCAAATTTAATAACGCGCGCAGCATTCCTAGACATCGCATGTGTACCAATAACACGCTCGCCGGGACCCATGTGGGTGTTAAATTGCTTTTACCCCTTTTAGTGTACCTATGTGTATACAAGCTACAGTGCATGTGTGGGGGTATTTTGAACATTCGACAGACCTTTTACGATGGCTCGTTATTATCCGTAGATGGAATGTTGTATGCATGATAATTTTTATTTACAACCACTTGTAGGCAAACTGTAGTTTCTTCTGGTTTTTATGATCCATTCACCAATATTCTCATAGGAGTGTGGTACGAATTACTACATCTTTATGTACGACTGCTACAGAGGATATCACCAACTCTGACTTTGTTACTTTTTGGAATTGAATATTTCTACTTGTTCTTTAAAGTTTGATAGTAGAACTATTGCACTTGTTGTATATCAACCTTGTATCGTAGAAGACTAAGGCATTCATCTGTATTTTGATAAGTGTTGACTGTAGGATCCTTCTGTACCCACTTCCCCTTGCTACATAGCTTCTAGATGCCTTCAATTGTCATAAATTCCTCTATGTTTTACTTGTGATCCTTCGTATTCATAGCAACTCATTAGTTATTACATTCCAATAGATTATATCGGGCGTAGTTGCTTATAGATAGAGTACTGTGTATTTATTTGCAAATTAATCGTCATTGATTGAAAGGAAGTTATCTATTTCACATTCTTCCTTCTTTGTTTGTAGACCTACTATATCATCATGTATGATAACTAGCAAATCACCATATTCATTATATTGTAGTAAAGTTCTCGGCATCTTCTCTACAATCTTCTCAAGTTCTTCATAAGCAAGCTACACTTATTGCATGTTGCACTTCTCCCAGTCTTCTTGAATACTTTTATTGGAATCTCCTTAAAGATACTCACAGGATGTTTGTCATCCATGCTTGATTTTTTCACATGTATAAGTATCGAATGCAAGGCATCATCACATTCGTTGCGAAACAATTCTTTTCAGTTGTAGGAGGCTTATGTGTTCGTTATACCTTTAAAGAAAATTTGGCATATGCGTGATAAATCAGATATTCATTCCTTGTCTGGCATGAAGACTTTTAACACTTGTGGGAAGCTTCATGATATTGGTTGTAGGTATGTCATTGCATTTATGCTCTTGCAATCATTACAATTATCCCAAATTACCCACATGCTTGATTGGGATAGATGTATGAATCATTCATGAACATGCTAAATTGAAATACATGAATCCCTTATTTATCCATTTGATATTCATTTGAATATATGTTGGACTAAGTACTGGTTCATCACATGATATCTTGAGCATAGTCTCTTATAATCCCTTCAAATTAGATCATTTATGATTCATTTCATTCAAATTCTTATGTTTCGACTTGAGTTCAAGCTCAAGTGTAGTTCTTTATGAGTTCTCTTGCTCTTGGTCCAAACTCTAGTTCTTTGCGGTCCAAGAATGATTCAAGTCCCCTGTAGTTCAATTCAAATTATTTCTCAATGTGCAAATTCAAGTCACATGTTCATTTGAGTTCGTCATGGTTCAATTCTTTGAGTTCAAAATCTTCTGTTCAAATCTTAGTCCGAGTTCACATTTAAGTTCATGAGTTCAGGTTCATTTGAATTCAAATTTGTGTTCAATTGAATCCAGGTTTTAGTCCAACTTCAGTCCAACTCAAGTCTTACAGAAGTTCTCTGTTGTCCATGTCTTGTCAAGTGATCCTTGTAGTTGTCCCAAATTACAATCTTAAGTACAAGTTCTTTGCATTCATTCTTTTGAGTTCAATCAAATTCTCTTATATTTTCAAATTCACTTGAATTTTAAGTTCATTTTGTTCAAATAAGTCCAAGTCCAAGCTAATTTTTTGTTCAAGTCCTTGGATTTTCAATCCAAATTTCGGCAGCCTCCCGACGTCTCCCCTGTTTAGAGGAAAACCAAGAGGTAACCTTCCCCTCGACGCTACGTGAGCACTTCAAGTAGGTGTCAAAAATGACACCGCGGTCGCATAATTTTTTTTATCCCCGCCCGCTACGTGACCGTTTAAGGGTGTTTTTTTGTTTTTTTTTTTTAATTATAAGAAGAAAGCATATGTTAGAAAAACACAAATTTCCCCCATCTGCACCACGTGGGCATTCGGGAGTACTTATATAAAAATAAAGAAAATATTTTTTTAATCCCCTTCGCCGCAAGCGCCGCACCGGATTCCCTCCCTACAACGCTACTTGAGCTCGTAGGGTGTTTGCCGGCTCGTTGCTAGCATTGAAGAAGGATTCTTAAATCGACACAAGCGCCGGGCCGGTTTCCCTCCCTACAACGCTATGTGAGCGCGTAGGGGGTTTGCCGGCCCGTTGCAAGCCACAAGAAAAGAATCAACATTCATTATTTAAATTATAATTAATGATAATCAATTATAATTTAAAAACAATTAATTATAATTACAATAATTAATCATATTTAACTATAACTACTAATAATTAATTTAAATTAAAATAATTAATTTTAATAATTTATAGTTTATTATTAATGAAAATAATTAACCATAATAATTATAAATTAATTATAATTTATTTTAATTAAAATTGATTATTATTATTATTAATTAAATATAATTAAAATATTTAATTATAATTAACTTTTAATTATAATTTTAAAATAATTGATAATAATAATAATAACATAATTATTATAATTACAATAACTATAACTATTAATAATTATGATAAAATAATTATTATAATTAGTAGTTATTATAGTTATAATAATTATAACAACATAAATTTTAAGATTATTAATAATTATAATAATTATAATAGCATAATTATTATAAGTATTAATAATAATAACAATTAACAGCAATTAGCAATTAAAAAAAAAATAGAAATAAAATTTATACTTAAGACCTTATCGGGTAGGGAGTGAGTGAGCTGAGTTGAGCTGAGTGAGTTGGGCTATAGGTTTAAGTGGGCTGAGTTGGACTAAGTTGATTGAGTTAGGGCTGAGTGGCTGAGTTGGGGCTGAGTTGGCCGAGTAGGTTAGGTTTTAAGTGGAGTTAGGGCTGTGAGAGGCAGGCGGCTTCGGCAAGCAGGAGGAGTCGTGGATGGGGCGCCGGGTTGCACAGGTAAGGAGGATGATCTCTCTCTCTCTCTCTCTCTCTCTCTCTCTCTCTCTCTCTCTCTCTCTCTCTCTCTCTCTCTCTCTCTCTCTCTCGGCTTGTGCAAGAGATCGGCACAGGCAGGCAATAGATCGGGCTGGAGGTCATTCGTGGATTTGAGGTGGAGATTCGGCCGGGTAAGGGAATAGAGGTTGGGATTTGGACGGAGAGCTCGGGAGATCCCGTCAGGGTCGGGACTGGGGAAGGCAGGGCACAACTTTGGCTTGATGGGAGGAGGAAGGCTACAAGAGGTGGGGCTGAGCGTGGAAGGAGAGGGAGAATCGGTGTTGGAGTCATGTGGGAGGAGCGAATGGAAGAAGCTTTGTATGTGGGGAGTGTCGCGGGAGAAGAAAGGTCGAAGGCTTTGGGTTGTGTATGGAGTCGAGCGTGGAGAGCAGCCGAAGAAGTGAGACCTCGCTCCCATTTTAACGATGCAAATGAGCGGGAGTTTCGCATACGGGAGAAAGGACGTGAGTTCGGCACCGCTGTAGAGGGATGAGCGACTGTAGCAAAGCGGGATTTGCGATCGTTTTGCCAGGATATCCGACATAGGTAATGATTTATGCATTTTTTTTATTTCTTTTGTTTGTTTCTGTTTGGCAATAGATTATAGGTCAACAATTCTAAAATACCTTAGCATAAAAAATTCTACTCCTAAGCATGCATGGTGGAATATTTCAATTTTTTTACTTACCTTCAAGTAGTTAATACTTAGACCAGCAAATAATTGTCTCCAGCCTTGTTCATGAATGATTGTGGAGATCCCTTGCATTGTGCTTGTGATGCGAGGAGCACTAATTTGATTCAATTGTTGTTGACTCTGAACCTGAAAATTTGATGAATAAAAAACAATGGTTATCTGTAATTCACCTAAATAATTAAGATCAGATGAACTCCCCCACCAAGGGTTATAAAAAAACTTCTTATCATAGAGCTACAGATATTGGATCATCCGAACAGAAATGTACCTGCATCTGTCTCCTGACAACATCTAATGGATATGTAAGAGTTTGTCCAAATAAGCCTGCTAAAGCACCACAACAGAGGCGCAAAGCAACTGAGTTCTTATAATCTTCAGGAACGCGGGACTTGAGTTCTTCATATATGTAAAATTTTAGTCCAGCATAGGGCAAGATGCCAGTAAGGGTTGGACCTGCATGTGACGGTAGGTTAGGAAGCAAACACCTTTACTAAGTTATTTGAGGTCAATTACACAACTCTCCTATTCTGATTGCCAGTATAAAATCCAAAATATTTTAAATTAAAAAATATCATGAAATCACCCCCTGAACAAATGCTCAGACAATAAAAAAAAAAAAAGCCATCCAAAACAAAATATAGAACAAAACAGAGAACATCTCCATTATTTCACACATGGTATATAAAGCATGATGACTTACCAACACCACGGTATAGGGACCGCATTCCACCTTCCTTGTAGACGCTCCAGAAGACATCTTTTATTCCAGTATAATATGGCAGGGGAGGCAGACGCCTCAAACCGTGGCCAAATTGTCCATTGTTTGCGACCTAAAGAGAAAGAGTAAGTTAAGGTAACAGCAAGCACAAGTTTGAACAATGTTACAAAACCGCACCAAAGTGGTTGATGTTTGAATAGACATGGTGTGATCATAAAGATGGCATTTCCATTTTGGTACTAAATGTCACATGTATATAAGAGCAAGTATAGACTAGATGACATGAATTACCTAGAGTGCACGAAAGAATTTCAGGTAGCCTAGTATACTATTATCAAAGATAAAGAGTACCAGCTAAAACTTGAATAAAACAAACGCCTAAAATTTAATGACATGTGCGGTATGATAATGGCAGAGATGAAATCATAAGGTCTTTTAATCAAATGAATAAAAAAGCTGAGAAGGCTCCAAACAGTTTTATTGAAGTTCAAAGATCATGAAGACAACATAGCAGCAAACACACCAAAAAATACATATTAGAACAAAACTTATAAAAAGTATTGAATTCTTGTTTAAGCCTAATGAGAAGAAAATTTCTACTTCATTCTAAAGAACAAAATTTCTGAATACAACGTACATTCTATTCATGTATTTTCTTTTCTAGAATTTTGTAGCTCCATAACTTACTATACAATTATTTATCCCAAGTATTTGTTGCTAGCTTCATCACTTTTTATTCTTCATTTATTCCTACTAAGTATTGCATGAAATGACAAACCCATTATGTTCAAACCCTTTTTGTGCAAGCCCTTCTACGTGTTTCCTTTAGTCTAACTTTTTTCTTTCTATTTCTTCAACATCAAATTTATATATGTCATATTAACCAATCACTACTCTAATGTTATCTACCCATCATATTAATCAATCTCTACACTTTGTCGTACACATCCAAAACACATGAAGTGATCTGAAAGGATCTCTGTCACATTTTTTAAGATCTAATCTCCAATACTTCCCACAGTGAACAAACAAGCCTAAGAATCTATGGAAGGCTATCATTCTTGAATATAAACACAGATTATGATGCATCAGTTGGTGCCATTAAGAGTTTTAGATGGAGGGGAACAAGCTAAATAACCCCTAAGTTAGGGGCCGTCAAAAATAAACGTACGGAAAGAGAATTATTCAAAACACTTACCACAACTAGCTCCTAAAATTTTGGGAAAAAATTGCTAAATTAAATTTTAATGTTTGTTTAAGATTTAAAAATACAAATTGCTCTGTATGAAATTTTGCTTCATTGGAAAGTTAATCCCACATTTCGTGCCAAGATTTTAGAGTTAATTGCTTCTTTTTTTAGTATAAGACATTTTTTCAAGCATACTTATCCAATTAGATAATGTTTAAATTGAATTTAGTTATCCATATTCTTAATCCTATAAATTAGCATATAAGAAACTACAATTAGCAACTCTCTATTTCAATTTTATGCATTAACCTAGTTTAGTCTCAGGGATCCTTATATCCCTATAAAATTAAAACCCTTGTTAATTGATTTTGACGTCTTCATTTTCTTAAAACTCTAGAAAATCCACTTGTAGAAACCTAAAGTTTGCGGGTACCCTTGTGTGACCCATTATCTAGGGTAATTGGTTCAAGAAGCCTATCCCTTAATCTCAATTAGTGATAAACAAGTAGCACACACATAAACACTAAAATACTTGTACCAGCTTAGGAGCAAGTAAGACGAACAATAAAATTGCAAAAAAATATCAAGTATCATAAAAAGAGAACATCGAAATTTACATGATTTGGTTTAAACAAGCTTACATCCATAGGCGATGATTAGATCCAATCCACTAAAAAATCACAACCAAGGTACACAATTAAAGAATACGCACCAACTCTTCTCAAATCTGAGCACATCCTTACTCATACATGCTAATAGTGCCAAATACTGCACACCATGAAGCATGACGCGGTTCATTGCATTGTGCTATCCATGCACAATAGCGCAGGCCGCATTACACCTTAGCTTGAGATAATTTATTCAAGTTTTAAATTAATTTTAATATTACCCATATATTATTTATTAATTTTATTGATTTAAATTAGAGCTTCGGGTTTAATTTTATTTTAATTTATGAATTGAACAGGATAAACATGAGAGCACTCGACCTCCTTCTCTTTGGTATCATCATGGTCTGATTGAATGCTTCACTAATTTACTTTTAAATTCTCATATGACAGTTTAATTTTCTTATTCCCCTTTTTGTTCATAAAAACAATGGCTATGGAATTTGATATTGTTTTCTCTAAACTAGAATTAAGTACTATATGAACTATTCGGTATTAAATTTTCTAATGAATTTGAGGTGTTAAATGATTAGAAGTTGTAAATGATTACAAGTATTAATAAACTAAATGATGTTGAAAATGTGCTTATGAAAATTTTTACTGACTTTGAGGCATGGCTTCTAAAAAATTAACTAAATCTTTTCTTATTTATGTCATCAATTTCAACTATTGGTTGAAGCGTTGAATACTTGAACCTAAGCATCATTTTGATTGTTTTCATTATCATGATGGTTTATCTTTCAATCTAGTATCCTTTTATATTTCGCTGTTTTTTTATAAATAATTTTTTATATTTATGTCATGTTTAATATTACGCGCGTTATACCATGTGCCATTTGCTACGACTTGACAAGGATGTTTGCACTACGATGCACTATTCACCATTAACAAGTATGTCTCACTCAACAAAGAAAAACAGAGGTTCACATTTCACAAGATAAAATAGAATAACTTACAAAATATAACATAGAAAAAGTATTAAACAAATACAAAGAATAACACGCGACAAATATTCCTAAGAATTTATTAGTTCATTGAGATGATAGTTTGAACCCCAACAAAAGAACATTTAGTAATCTCCTACACTCTTTTTTAGTTGCGTGTCCTCTTTTTAAGACTCCTCCAAGCCACACACTCTAAACTCCAAAAGCAATGAAGGACTTAGGACTGTGCAATCTTATCAAGCTTAAATGTTGCTCGAGCTAAGTGCAGTGAGAGACATGTAGCACAAATATTGTACTTTGAAGTGGTATCACTACATCTGATTGTACACATATCATCAATTTTTTGTGTTGTCGAGTTATGGAGCATAGGCTGCGGCGTGATACTGATGTTTCTCAAAATCAATTTGGATTCATGCCGGTAGGTTGACTACGGAAGCCATACAAATTAAGAGGTTTGATGGAGAAATATAGAGAAAATAAGGAGGATGTACATATGATATTTATTGATTTACCGACCCCACGTAGTGGGATAAAGGCTTGTTGTTGTTGTTGTTGTTGTTGTAGAAAAAGCATATGATAAAGTTCCAAGAGAAATGCTATGGAGAGTTCTTGAAAAGAAAGGAGTCAATAATGCTTATATTCAAATCATTAAAGATATGTATGCAGGAGCTATTACTTGTGTTCAAACACAAGGTGGATTGACCAAGTATTTCCCTATTTCGGTTGGATTA